>JAODAL010019553.1:0-71717 GCA_025379985.1 Phyllomedusa bahiana | reverse complement strand
TGGATGGTGTCCAACCCACCCATTTTTTAAAGGGGGCGCTCTACTAAATGTGTAGTGAGTGGCCAAAGCCTGAAGTTGGAGTGCCAATCCGTTTAACCCAAGCGGCGATCCGTGAGCGGAAGAAACCCCCCCAGGACCGTCCAAGATGGCGTCCGGACGAATGTGAGTGTCACAGTGCATTAAATTAGTCCAATCCTGTAAAAAATCTGGCATCAGTTATACTTTGCACAGTAAACTTAATTCACCTAAAAAGGTGCATTGCACCTAATAAGGCCATTGCACAAATCGCGGCGCACAGCGTATCATTGCTAGTTGTATGTAATGCGCCTATCACGGCACATTGTGTAATTAATGGAGGCACATAACATATCATAACTAGTGTATGCAATGACCTCGATAGGCATTGCATTATGGAGGCGAATAGCGTATCATTGCTACTTTATGTAACGCGCCTTTTTAGATGCATTAAAATGTGTTGTACCCAGCATATAATGCATCTAGTTTTGGTATATTACAGTTCATTTACATCGAGAATATGGCGTCAAAAGTGTTTTGGGCGAAAAATAGACTAAAAAAACGGCACCTGCGTATTGGGACATGTCGCCATAAGAATCAACTCCACTGGTAGGGCCAAAGCACCCCAGTCCGATGCTACTTCTGGCTGCCATGGCAAGCACTCAGCCCATAAGGGGAAAGGAATGGTATGTAGCATCATTCATGTAGATGCTGCGGTTGTGGTCGCAACAGCGTCTAAAGCGTTACATAGCTGGGAACGGAACAGTCTCCAATCGTGGCTGATAGCGCCAGATGTCAGCCTGTAATTAGTGTTGAGCGATTTTTATCGACAAAGTTGAAATCGGAACTGATTTTAAGGAAATCGGATTGTTTAGAGCACGCAATAATTTCGTTAAAAATCTGCGCATAATCTATTAATATCGCGCCATTTTCGGCACTTCCTGACATTTTGGCGGCCAGCCAATCAGCTTACAGAATAGAGCTAGGTGAGATGTGTGTGCGACGTCATGACTGGGATGTGTATGGTTGCGATTGGCTGGAAAAATCACATGACCTCATTTTAACATAGAACAGCCCTTCCTGTTCTGCCTCAGTCTCTCTCAGCGTTTCATACTAGTTGGATGTGCGCTCTGCATGTCTCCAACTACTCAGCGAAATCATACTATTTTTCAACAGAGAAACCTCTACTATTAGCTGTTAGTTAGATTAGACATTGGAAGATTTTAGGTAGTTAGATAGATTATTTTAAAGCAGCATCTATCGCTATAAAGTCACGGGAGGGGAGCGGGGGGGGTGGTGGCCGTGGGCAAACACAGACAAGCTCTATAAAGGACACTGGATAAAGTTAACCAAGACTTCGTGTATACAATGCAATGCAAAATATTCATTATTAACAGTTTGCTATGGAAAGATTTCCTGGACATTGGGCAGTGTGAACTTACATTAGGATACACATCATTTCTGTTAACTGTAGGTCTCTTTGTTAGGTGCAAAACTCCACTTTTATTATCAGTATACATTTCAGATAGGTGTTCTTTTTCAATTTTACCCATTCCACCTTTGTTGATATATCCACCTTGCATTTAAATTATTAACCAGCAATCTTGTAGTCAGCACAGGTTGATAGGTGCCAAAAAGACCTTGTATCAGCAGAATCTATACCAGATATGTGTTTTTTGCACTTTTGCCCAAAGTCCAGATTTGTTCATTGAGATAGCTTGCACTTATATCTTATTCAGCAATTTTATAGTCACCACAGGTGAATTGAAAGGTGCCAAAAATACCTTGTATCATCCGAATCTATAACAGATACGTGTTTTTTGACTTTGGCGCATTGCAGCTTTGTTCATTCAGATAGCGTGCACTTATATCTTATACAGCAATTTTATAGTCACCACAGGTGAATTGAAAGGTGCCAAAAATACCTTGTATCATCCGAATCTATAACAGATACGTGTTTTTTTGACTTTGGCGCATTGCAGCTTTGTTCATTCAGATAGCGTGCACTTATATCTTATACACCCAATTTATAGTCACCACAGGTGAATTGAAAGGTGCCACAAATACCTTGTATCATCCGAATCTATAACAGATACGAGTTTTTTTACTTTGGCCCATTGCAGCTTTGTTAATTCAGATAGCGTGCACTTATATCTTATACAGCAATTTTATAGAACCCCCCCCGAAGCCCTAAGCAAAGGGGGACCATGACTTTGGGAGGGGAAACCTAGAGCTCCCTTATAGTTGGGGAGTTTTTGGCTGCATAGCTGTTGGTATGTAAGCTGATGGTTTCAGTGTATGCATAGTATATTTATTGTAAGTAACTTTGAGCAAAGGGGATAGGTTTTGGGAGGGCAGCTTATACTCCCTGCATTGTGCTAAAGCTCCTGCATGTGTAGTTTATAGGAATGAGCAGGGGGGATTGTGATATGAGAGGGAGGAGTTGTGGATGGGGAAGAGTTTACTGTGAGGAGGGTGGGGTTTAGGAGTAGCTATAAGTTCCGGTCTTCTCTTCCTACTTCCTCTTTCTCTCACCAAAGAAGCAAGATAAGATGTCCCTCCCACCCGCCCCTATTTTAATGAATGCTCTGAAGCTTGTACTTAGCTATGATCTGTACAGTGATGAATGTAATTTTTTATGGTTTTATATTGACTTTATTATATACCTGGTTTCAAACACAGTTATTATGATACTGATGAGCACTTGTGTTGGCATTATCCGTTTAAGCCCAAGGGAAGGGCGATCCTTCAGCCATGGTTCCCAAGAGGTTTCCTCCACAGGGGTTTTTTCCTCTCCTGAGTGCTGTAGGATGACTCCTAGTGAGTCTGGAATTTGCTAAATTGGTCAAAAAAAAAAGAAAAAAGAAAAGAAAACATAAAATAAAATAAATAATAATAAAAAAAACAAACAAAAAAAACAAAACATATAAAATTTTTGGAATTTGTGGTTTTAAAATAACCTGCCCACAGCTTTTTGTTCCCGGTTAAAGGAGCCCCGGGTTTGGGTTTGCAGGTCAATTTTTAAAAGGGGGCCCCTTAAATTTTAAAAAAAAAAGGGGTTTGTTAAACCCTCAGGGTTTGTGAAGGGGCTGAGTTTTTTGGAAAAGGGGCCCACCCTTTAAAGGAGGGGAATCAAAGGTAATGGCACCCCGGGGGGCGGAACGGGGGTTTTAATCAAAAGTGGGGATCTTCGGGAAGGGTCATTGGTGCCCCAAAAAAGTGTACTGGCCTGCTAAAAAGGGAAAAAGCCAAAAAGGGCGTCCCGGGCCCCTTTTTTTGGGCGTTTTTGGCCGGGTGCGGCATGTCAGACAGCGGGGGAATTTCACACATTTGTCTGCCTCCACTGACCCCTTCCATGTTTTTGTTTTTAAAAGGGTTTGAATAAAGCGGGCCTTCGACCCAAAGGGAAAATGTGTTTGTGCTTTTATTTTGGGTTTAAAATGGGTACTGTTAGAGGGGGGGTTCACCCCATACCCCAAAGTCAAGTCACCACAGGGAATTAAAAGGTGCCAAAAAATCCCCTTGTTCATCGAATCTTAACAATCGTGTTTTTTTGACTTTGGCGCATTGCAGCTTTGTTCATCAGATAGCGTCCCTTTTAATTTTTACGCAATTTTATAGTCCCACAGGTGAATTTAAAAGGTACCAAAAAAAACTTGTATTTACAAAAAATAAAAATAGGGTTTTTTTTTGATTTTGCCAGCCCCAGATTTGTGATAGAGACCCCTTGCATTTAAATTTTAATCAGAATTTTTGTTTTGATTAGAGGGTTTGAGAATAGCTGTGTTTGCGTTTTTAATAAGGGACTTTCCAAAATACCCTTTATTCTAAAAATTTTTAATTTTTTAAAACATGGGCGAAAATTCAGGTGGTGGGGGCAAAGGGGGAGGTGCACAGGGGGTAGAGGTACCAGGAAGGGTTTCCTTCCTTTGCTGGAAACAACAGCATCCCAGGGGAACATCGGTTGCGGGCCGTAAAGGCCGTATTGCGGGGTCGGGGCCCCCTGTTAACCCAGTAACGAAACAGCGTCCCCAATCTGTTCTTCGTGGTTAATGCCCCTGCATCCAGGGTCTTACTTTTTCGTCTCCTTCCCCCGGCCCACAAATTCTCATCGCATCTTGTTTGCCCCAATGAAGCAAAGGGCCCCCAAATGTCAACTCGTGTACCACCACTGTGGAACCTTTTTTGGACCTTTTTGTGACAAAATGGGTTGGGGTAAAAGCATTTTTAAAAGATCAAGAGGTGATTTAGTCAGTTGAGCCCATTTATGATCCCCTCAGGGGGGAAGGAGCGGTAAAAGGCAAAAATCGGGCGGTCGCAAGGCCTTGCAGGCCCTTGTTGTACCCCCAAGTTTGGGATGCAGAAGTCAGGACACCAAGTCCCTGTGTGATGAGATGTGTGAGACTTTGGGGAAATATCTGGTTTTTTTCCGGAATTTGCTTGCGAGCGCTTCATGGGGACGAGGAGGAAGACGATGGGGTAGGTCAATACGGGCCCGCCAAAAAAAGGGAGGGGCGGTCGCAAAAGTCCCGGAATGTTTCCGCCAGCCAGGGTGCGCAAAACCCGCTCCTCCCTTTCGCCATCAAAAAGGTCCAGGACCTCTCAACCCGGGGCCTTCTTTGAGCAACCCTTGATTCCCCCAGCGATTCATTGCGCCATTCCCGTAAACGCTAAGTAGGGGCAAAAACCCTTGGTGGTTTTAACCCACCCCAAACATGTCTAGTCCATGCAGCGAATGATGAGTTGAAATGGGGGCAACACTTGGGAAAAAAGGCCAGACCGAGCGGCCCCCAACCCACTGTCACACCTCTGTTGTCCCCCTCTCCGCGACCCCCAAAGGTTTCCCTCGGGCCCCATGTCTCTCAGAGTCATGATGGGATCAGCCCCCCGCTTCAGCCTCCCGTGCCCCGAATCCCAAAGCACCACCGGACCATCCTCCTTCTCTTGCCATTTTGACGCCTGCCCCCGTACACGGCCAGTCTAGCAGCCAGTTCTGTCTACCGGGTTTTGGGGAGCGAAGAAACACTTAACCCCAAACCATCCAAACCCAAAAAAGCCTGAATGTCGGCTTGCGGTTTTGGCCTTGGGAAAAATGTTGTTTTTCGTTGGTGGAACAGATGGGTTCCGCCACCTTTTGGCCTTGCCTCCCCCAAAATAAAAGAGCCGAGCAGGCATTTTTTTGCCCAAAAAAGCGTCCCGCCCTGGCGACCGTGTCATCAAAATTTAAAGCGCGTTGTTGCATCTGTGTGGGGAAAAAGCCCATTGACCCCCGAAAAAGGTAGAAAGCACCCAAAGGGCCCGTATATCTCGTGACAGCTCATGGTGGTGGGTGGATTTTTCTGGGTGACTTTTCAGACTGGCGCCGCTCTTCAAAAATGGAGGGATGGTGAGGGTATTTTTCCCCCAAGGGTCCCTGGTGGATCACGTCCCCCAGAAAACCCCAAGCCGTTTTAAAATTTAAAACGTGGGAGACCTCCCCCACCGGTCGGGGGTGTGGAGGTTTTCCCGCAACGAGACCGGAGCGGGGGTGACGTAATTGGCCAGGAAGGGGGTGTGCAATAGGGCGGAAATCTGTGGGCCCCCTTTTAAGCGGTAGGTGGAGCAACCCCTTGCCTGGAATGTAGAACCTGTGTCCAGAAATTTTAAAGAGCTACCCGGGTCTGGATGCTGCTGAAGAAGGCTCGAGGTTGAGTTGCACTTCCCCCGTTGACCCTTCGTCCCCCCTGGCTGTGTTGCAGGTCAGCTCGGCCCCCCAGTTAACCGTCTCTTTGTTGGTGGCACCGTGGAATTCCGTACGTTGCCCTTTGAAAAGCATGGCTGTGGTGATTCTTTTTCTAAAATGTGGAAAAGAAAATCAGGTCTGCCCGAGGAGGGGAGACGGACACAGAGCGGCACGGAGCCTTTTTTCCCCGTTGATCCACAAGCCCGACATTTTTCCAAAATTTTTATCGGTCTTTCTTGGGCGTGGTTGTAAGGCGGGGCCTCGCTTAGGGTGATCATTAGGCAAGTCGGGCTGTGTTGAAGCTGTGGGAGGAAGCGGAGGAGGATGAGGAAGAGGTATTTTTTGCATTGTTACGACGCCCCTTTTTTGGAAAGAGGTTGGCGGAATTTGAGGCGGGGAGGAAGATGGGGGGGGAAGATGATTTGTAGTCCCCTGACCCAGAGGTGGGAAAAATAAAGGGTCCACTCTACAAGTCTTGGGAAATTCCCCCAAAGATCCTGCATTAAGGCCCACAAAAAAAAACATTACTGGGTGGCCACCCCCCTGGATCCCGGTACAAAAAAAAAAATCGCACTTTTTCCACCCACCAAATAGAGAGAAAAATGAGGAAATGGGACCTTGTGATTGATAATGGAGAAAAGTTGCGTCTGTTCATTTTTCTTAAAATGTCCGGTGGAACAACGCCAGCGAGTGAAAGCAGTAGAGTCCCAAAGTAGCCGTAGCGGCAGAGAAAGCAGCAGACGAGGTCCCAGAACCCTAATGGGTGACTTGGGCAACTTTTTTACCACCTCCCCAACGCTGCTTGCAGGGCACAAACAACACCAGAACCAGCTTAAGATCGGTGCCGATATTGCGTTCAACCGATGTTTTTGATGTGTTGGCCCCTTTTTTGGGTTCCAAAATGGACGAATGGCCCGGCTTGCTCGCCACGCCATAGAGGTGTTGTTGCCCCAAAAGCGTCTTTTTGAGCGGAACCCTTCAGACAGCTGGGGAGTCATTACAGACAAAGCATCCGGGTTTCCACAGTTATTGGATCGTTTGACTTTCTCAAGATGAATTTAGGCATGGATCTTGATGTGTTTGGCCCCAATTGCCAGGTCACCGATTGTTGTGGTTACTTCAATTTCCCCCAAAAGAAATGGTCTCTTGAAAAAATTATTTTTAAAATGTATTTTTCCTGAATTTTTTTCTCTTCCCAACAGTTCATTTTTCTGGTTTTGCTGTGAGGAGACTGTAAAAGACACCCAAAGGGTTTCGTGACAAAACCTTTCATTTTCTCACTTCATCTTTGAATTTTTGCATTTTCAATGGGTTTTGGGGGCGTGTTTCTCACAATTTTAATAGTGGCGAGAAGTCATTTTTATAATTTTTTGTGGGCTGTTGCTTTGGGTACAGCAAAAATCGGGTCCTTTTGGAAAAAAATGTGGTTTTTGTGATTTCTCCCCACAATTTTTTAAAAAGTGGCTGAGAAATTTATATTTATAATTTTTTGGGGTCATGTTTTTGGAGACAGCAATTAATAATGGTCCTTTGGAACAGAATGTGGCTTTTAAGTGGGATTTTTTCCCCTCACAAATTTTTTAAAAAGGGCTGGGCATTTTTTTTAATTTTTTTGGGTCATGTGCTTTGAAATGCAGCATTTTAAAGGTCCCATTCTAAAAAGTTGTTTCTAAAAGACATTTTTTCTTCTCA
The DNA here is from genome assembly GCA_025379985.1 of Phyllomedusa bahiana. NCBI lineage: Eukaryota > Metazoa > Chordata > Amphibia > Anura > Hylidae > Phyllomedusa > Phyllomedusa bahiana. The sequence goes on along the minus strand of JAODAL010019553.1, from coordinate 64,288 downwards.
ATTTCAAAAGGGTCATGGGTCATGTTTTGAAAATTTTTTGGGGGTTTTTTTGTGACATGAGCTTCTACGGCTATTTTAAAAAAATTTTTTTTTTCTAACAGACATTTGTTTTTCACAATTGTCAAAAGTTGTAAAAGGGTGAGGTGCTTTAGAAACAGGTTGGTGGACCTGTTAAAAGGACAAATTGCAAAAAAGATCGTTTTTCAAGATCTTTAACATAGCTATAATCCCTGTATTGAGACAACTTGGTACAAATAGCTGGTTAAAAAAAAATTTCCCCTGAATTGTACAAGGGGGTACAGGGAAAAAATTGACCAGTGTAGGTTATTCGAGGACATGGGTATGGAGCAGGACAGGAACCAAAAACAGAGCAATTTCTCCGACGTTGGTAAAATGAGAAAAAGAAAGCAAAAAAAGGGGGACTGGGTTGTAAAGGAGGTTAACCCCGTTTTCAAGTGAAGCTCAATTGGTCGCACTCTCGAAGGGGCAAGCGCTACCCCGGTATGACTGTGTATGGGGAAGGCTGGAGTTCTCCCCCTTCCGTTTGCACTTTGCTTTAGCAGACTTTTTCGTTGCGCGTCTCAGGGGTTTTAACCCCGTGTTAATAATGAGGACGCCCCCCCCGGGGTCTCCCCACCCACTGTAACCCGGCCGGGTCATATTGCGGTCCAGGCAGTATAGTTATGTCCAGTGAAACTAAAATGGGGTTGAAAGATCCTTTTTCCCGGCCCCTTTTTAAAACTGGGGTCTTTAGGTTTTTTGGGGGTATGTTTTGGCCCAGGAAAGTATAGTCTATGTCCGTGAAATAAAAAGGTGGGTTTAAGATCTTTTTCCGGATTTTTTAATTGGGGTCTGCGTTTTGGGGGGCATGCTTTGGGGCCCAGGAAGATTTAAAATCTATGCCCGTTTAAAAAAAAATTTTGGGTTGAAAGACTCCTTTTTCCGGGACTTTTTAATTGGGGACATTGGGGAATAGTGCTTGCAAACCAGGAACATGGGAAACCCCCAAACGTACACATAGCTCTATACTACAGAGAAAAGTGTCAGCAAAAAGCCCGACACCCCCAAAAGTAACTAGCTTATCTACAGAGAATAGGCTCAGCACAGGAGCCTAACCCCCAAAAGTACCTAGCCTTTATAAGAGAATAGGCTCGCACAGGGCCGACACCGCCAAAAGTAAAATAGCCCAAAAACGAGAGAATGTGTCAGACAGGGCCGACACCGCCCAAACGTACACATAGCTCTTTTAACAGAGAATAGTGCTCAGACAGGACCCGACACGCCAAAAATACCAATAGTCTTACTAAGAGAAAAAAAAGGTCACACAGGGGCTGAACCCCCAATGTCCCTAGCTCTATACTAAGAGAAAGTTCAGCCCCGGAGCCTGCCCGCCCAAAAGTCACTACCTATATACAGAGAATAGTGCTCAGACGAAGCCCGACACCCCCAAAAATGTACACATAGCTCTATCTACAGAGAATTGTTAGACAGGAACCCCCACACCGCCAAACTGTACCATAGCTTATACTCAGGAATAGGCTCAGCACAGGAGCCTGACAAGCCAAAATGTAAAATGCTCTTCTACGGAAAAGTGCTCAGCAAGGAACCTGACACAGCCCCAAAATGTAACATAGCTCTTAAATACAGAGATAGTGTCAGACAGGAACCCGACCGCCAAACCCTACATAGCTTATCTACAGGAAAGGGTCAGCAAGGACCCGACACCGCCAAATGTACAAAGTTATACGAGGGAATAGTGCTCGCACAGGAGGCCTGACACCGCCAAAATTACAATAGTTTACTACAGAGATAGTGTCAGACAAGCCTGACACCGCCAAACTGCACAAGTTATATCAGGAATAGTGTAGCCCCCCCCGGAGACCCGAACCCCCCAAAAGTAACATAGCCCTTTACTACAGGAAAAAGTGCTCAGAAGGGGAACCCGCCGCCAAACTGTACCCATGCTTAACTCAGAGAATAGTGCTGCCAGGGCCTGACACCCCCCAAAAATGACACAAACTTAACTACAGGAATAGGTAGCACAGGAGCCTGACACCGCCAAAATGTAACCCTAGCTTATACTAAGGAAGTGCTCAGCAGGTTTGGGGTCAGTGCGTTCCAGGCAGGGATATTTCAATGTCCGTTAAGTAAATGTGGTTCAAATATACTGCCTTCTGGCAATTTTAAATTTTTTGGGGGGCAGGATTAAGGGTAGGGTGGTACAAGAAGGATGTGAATGGGCTGTTTATTTTTTTTTTTGTGGCTTTTTAACCCTTTGTGTGTTGCTAAGATGTGATGTATCCATTTGACTGTTGTGGATGTTAATTTCAGCTTCTCCAGCCTTGTTTGGGTGTAAGAATGAAGGTGTTGTTGCTCTCCATGGGACTTTAATGGTCATCGCTCATAATCGACTGCTCACTATCGAAAAACCTTATCGATGGTGGCCGACTATCGACTATCGCCCGATGTCGATAGCCAACGTAATTGCTCAACACTACCTGTAATTAACAGCCGGTATTCACCACTCCAGAGCTCCTTACCAACATTATGATGTAAGTTCCCGTCAAATGTTGGTAAGGGGTTAAATGCTTTTTTCATTTATTCCATAGTAGCAGAAATGCTCTTTGACCGTTTTTAGTGCCTATAGAGTGCTGCTGATATTGTATTGTGTATAGCTTATGACTGCCACAACAGTGTGTACCTATATGTTTGTTCTTCTAAACGGATGTGCTAACCATATTTTGTTTTTTGACTGTTTGTATAGGGAAGTGGTAGTCCCCCAGCTTGGTTTATGCACTTGTAACGACAGATGAGCGGGTAGTCGATCCACTGGACCACCGCAATCGATGGTACAAGCCATGTCAGGGAGCGGAGTCTAAGTGGGTCCCGGTATTCACCAGAGCCCGCCGCAAGGCAGGATGGGCTTGCTGAGGCGGGATTCCACCATGTCACTACCCCTGACGCGACTCGCTTGCGGAGGCAGCCGAGGTGCAGCGAGGTACAAGGTCATCAGGCTGGCCCGTAGTCGGGGAAAGGCAGAAAGGTTGGGACAGGCGGCAAAGCGTGCACGGACGGAGAAACATGGGAGATGTAGACAAGGCTTCCACATGCTTTCACAATAGGCAGAACGCACTAAAGATCCGGCAGAGAGCTGTTGGAGGTGGAGCCATTATATAGGGTCAGCGACCGGCAATAGCCAATTACCGGCATGCTGGCCATTTAAACCTGAGCGAGTCGGCGCGCGCGCGCGTCTTGGGAGCGGGGACGCGCGCTTCGGACAGCAAGAGGATGCGAGGAGGCAAAAACCGAGTTCCTGCCACAATCCAGCAATGTCAATATGCTGTCGGATTTTGGACGGCATTTTGACATTTGGGTAGACATGTATGATTGGGTTTTTCACCCTTTTCTGGTGTAAAATGCGCCTAAGTGAGACGGGCACGAAGTCTAATGCACCTAATGAATGTGTTAGGCGCCTTGTTCGTAAGACACTTTCTAATGTGCTTAACATGAGGGGGCGTTCTGGGGGTGTTTTGGGGGTGTGTCGCACCACACTCGTAATATTAGATACATATGTGAATGGGGTTTGGCAAAACTAGGCGCAGACAGGCAGACCTATTTCAATGTGGTCTGCCTGAGCCTGAGGAGTTGAAGTGAAGCTAGATTTGCTGTTAGGCCAAGTTCACACAGCTTAAAATGGGCCGTATTTCGGTCCGTAATTATGCGCCGAAGTGTGCAAATTACAGGCTGAAAACGGCCCATTCATTACGGTAATCCACAGTTCTCATAGAGAACTATGGATTACGTCTCCTCTCCCCGCTCGGCGAATCCGCCGGGCGGGGAGATAAGTGACATGTGAATTACCAGTGGCGTATACGCGCCGCTGGTAATGCAAGTCAAAGGGCCGGCCCCCCACTCACTCCCCGCCCGCGTCCACATGGCGTAATTGCGGGGCGTAATTACGTCCCGCAGTTAAGCCATGTGAACATAGCCTTAGGGAACTTATTTTACATCAAACAACCCACTGATGTTGTTGTTCAGATATTTAAATTTTTACTACATTCGGAATTTATTTTTGCTGCTCTCACCCTTTATTGTACATACAAGAGCCAGCACAGCACAGGTATTGCTGGGACCTGTCGTCCACCAAGCAAGATCAGTACCATAGTTTCTATTCACTGACATGCTATTCTAATGACTTTTCTTTTGTTTCCAGCCTATCTATAGCCTTTATACATGTTAGGCTCATTACAAATGTTCCTTGTTTCGTAATGCATCTAACACATAGGCGAGGCGCGTCGAACTTTAGACCTCATTTATAATCGCACAAAAATAACTTTCATATATTCAGGCGCATTATATACTTAAAACAAGACTCAACAATTCACATTCTAAGTGCCTTCCTTCATACATGTCTCCCCAACAGAGGTAGCATGTACCGTAGGTTCCCACCTGAATTGGGGACACCTTGCCGTGGTAGCTGGGCATTTACAGTTTTGATAAAAAATTTACACTAAGAACCTCACATTTTTTTCATATATTCCATAGTAGCAGAAATGCTTTTCCCAAAAATTCTTATGTCCTCTTTGACCGTTTTTAGTGCCTATAGAGTGCTGCTGATGCTGTATTGTGTTTGCATAGCTTTTGACTGCCACAACAGTGTGCACCTATACGTTTACTCTTCCAAACAGATGTGCTAACCAGATTTTGTTTTTTGACTATACATTTTAGAAACAGCAAGAATCCAAGTACTGCAACAAATGTGAAAAAAAAGGCGCAAACAAAAACACGTTGGGCCTTATGTATGTCGTATTTTTTGCTATGTGTGACACGAAAGAACTGTTTTTTAATACTTTTATAGCATTTTTTGTAGTTTTATTGAGGTAATGTGTAGAACAAGTTATTATTTTTTTACTTATAGTTCCTTATTTAACCCCTTAAGGACCTTGTGGTTTTTTTTGGTCGACACATTTGGTTTTTTTCCTCTTTGTTTTCCAAGAGCCAGAACTTTTTATTTTTCATCTACATAGACATATGAGGGCTTTTATTTTGCAGGACAAGATGTCATTCACCTTACCTTAGAATATACTGGGAAGCGCAAATAAAATTCAAAGTGGGCCGAAATGTGAAAGAAACTATACTTGCGCAATGTTTGTGGGGTTTTTGTTTTTACGCTGTTCATTTTTCAGTATAAATGATGTGTTTGCTATATTTTGCTGGTTGATATGATCCCAGCAATACCAAATATGTAGGTTTTTGTTATATTACCCTGAAAAATAACTTTTTTGTACATTCGCCTATGGACCTGAGTGAGGGGGCATTTTTTGCGGGCTGAAGTGCAGTTTTCATTGGTACCATTTGGGGATAATTGTAATTTTTTTATCACTTTTATTCCAGTTTTTAGGGGACAAAAAATCCCACAATTTTGCCGTTTGGATTTTTTCTTCTACGGTCTTCAGCGTACGGGATAAATGATGTTATATTCTAATTTATCGGACTTTTACGGATATGGCAATACCAATTATGTGTAACTCTTTATTTTATTTTTTAAAGTTGCAAAAGATGGGTGACTTGAACTTTTAATTTTTATTTTTTATTTTTTTTTACTTTTTAAACTTTTTTTTTCCACTTATATGTTGATTCCCCCTAGGATACTCAACCAGTAGGGGGTGCAATGGTTTTTACACTTTCTGCTTTGAACAAAGATGGGGGATGATGTGTGTGAATACCCCATTAAATGGAAAGTCCTCTAGCTAGTGATTTATAACAGGTGCTATAATCCTACCTGCTTTCTTCTCTGAATGTTCTGAGGTTTCCTTATCAGTGACTTGTACTGATTGTACAACTAAGGAGATTTAACCCTAACACTGCCTTTCTTAATAGATTACCACTGCACTGGCTGCAAGGAATCAATGAGAGGGTTAACTCTCTTGACCTGTGGCTGCAATTAACAAGTCAGGGATAAGGAGATATGGGAGCAGACAGCTGTGCTGATTCCACCATGCACTGCATGCTCTGGGACTACTGCTCCCAGCCAGGATAGTTCTGTACCGACAGTGTCCTTCCTCTGTCAGCTATGGAGGATTTGAGGGCCCCTACAGAAGATAGCCAACAAACAGAAGCGATCGTGTATTTACACAGCTCTGAAGATTTAACTGTTGAAGCTTGGGTGAAGCCGCTTCAGTGGGGCTGAGCTGTAGTACAGCAACAATTTCAATGGGAAGCAGGGGAGGAGGTTTTTAAAAATAACATACAAAAATATCAAGGTGCCACGCTAGGTATTGGATCCCCAGTGCCTAGTGGTAAGTACGGCCCTGATCTCACCACATTTCTACCTGTCCCTCCTCTAAATCCATTAATCATACTTGCCAATTTTGCCAAAAAATATGTTTTAATGTATGCAATATTCTAAAAACAATAACTTTTAATATATCTCTTGATGACGTAAGGGTTTTTTATTTGTGGTTTGCATCGGTATCATTTTGGGATTCATAAGGGTTTTGAATTATTTTTTTTCTGTTTTGGTGTTTTTTGCTAGTGGAACAAAAATGCTATTTATGTTTTTTTGTTGTTTCTCTTGCACTACATGAATTAAAAACATAATTATTTTATAGATTGGATCGTTTTGGAGATGGTCAAAATTATCGGTACTCATCCATTACAGAAACAGCCACCACAGTCACTGAAATAACTTGTAACTGACAAAATTAATAATAACTTTAAATTTATTGAAAATCAGTTAATTAAAATCAGGCATGTGTACTTTATTTTTTCAATCATTCTTTTAACTGTTTTTACTTTTGTTTTGTCTCACTATGGGACTATACTACAGGATCACTTGATTTTTATTAAAATACAAAGCAATACATTACTATATTACTATGTAAAATGCCTGTGACACATAGGGTGACATGTCCCAAATATGCAAGCGCCATTTTTTTTGTCTATTTTGCGTCAAAAATACTCTTGATGCCATATTCTCGATGTACATGAACTGTAATATACCAAAACTAAGCGCATTACATATAGTAATAATTATACACTGTGCGCCTCCATAACGCAATTTGCCTATCGAGGCGCATTACATACGCATTACATACACTAGTAATGATACGCTATGTGCCTCCATTACACAATGCGCCTCAATAGGCACATTACATATACTACCAATGATACGCAGTGATATGCAAGGTGCCGCGATTGCACAATGCGCCTTTTTAGGCATGTTAAGTTTACTATGCAAGGTATACCAGACGGCAGATTTTTGAGAGGATCGGACTTTCAGGCGCACTTTACACTGATTAAATGCACCTAAAAACTTCCGCAGTGACGCCAATTTTCGGACATGTCGCCCATAGTCTATTAGGGCAGGGCCCTAGTAGACTCCTGTACATGGCAAAACCAGAGGCCATGATTCTCAAATACCCCTCCCCACTGTAGTTTGTTACAGCAATCTGACAAATTAGTAGTGAATTTTTAGGAGGAATAACAGGGAAACCATGCAACATAGAGATATAAGGAAACATTTTCAAAATAGTTATTTCATATAGAACACTAGTATTTAATAAAGCAGACATGTTAGTAATGGCCACAGGTCCTTTGACTCTTTCAAGAAGAATTCCATGGCATCCAGCTCACAATCATTAGCTCCCACTTAGTGCGCTAAACTCTGCTGTCCCAGATGTCCACAGATCATTGCCAATCACCATCTGGATGATCAAGAGGAGGCACGGGAGAAGTTCATGTGGTCAGATGAGACCAAAATCGTACTTTTTGGTATCAACTCCATTTGCTGTGTTTGGACGAAGAAGAAAAGTACAAGAACACTGCCACAACCATGAAGCATGGAGGTGGAAAGATCATACTTTATGGGTGCTTTTCTGCAAAGGGGACAGGACGACAGCACTGTATTGAAGGAAGGATGAATGGGGTCATGTATTGTAAGATTTTGGCCAACAACCTCCTTCCCTCAGCAAGGGCATTGAAGATGGGTCATGGTTGGGTCTTCCAGCATGACAATGACCCAAAAAACACAGCCAGGGCCACTAAGAAGTAGATCCATAAGAAGCATTTCAAGGTCCTGAAGTAGCCTAGCCAGTCTCCAGACCTGAACCCAATTGAAAATCCTTGGAGGAAGCTGAAACTCCGTGTAGCCCAGCGACAGCCCTGAGACCTGAAAGATGTAGAGAAGATCTGTATGGAGGAGTGGGCCAAAATCCCTGCAGTGTGTGTAAATTTGGTCAAGAACTACAGGAAACATCTGACCTCTGTAATTGCAAAAAAAAGGTTTCTGCACCAAATGTTAAGTTCTTTTTTCCTATTGCATCAAATACTTATTTCATGCAATAAAAAATGCAAATAAATTATTTCAAAATCATGCAATGTGGTTTTCTTTTTTTTTTTTTTTTACATTCTGTCTCTCACAGTACCGACGATACAAATTACAGACCTCTCCATTCTTTGTAGATGGGAAAACTTGAAATATTACCAGTGCATCAAATCACTTTTGTTGCCAGCATTGTAGATATTGATGGCTGTGTGTTGAGTTATTTTAAGGGCACACCAAATTTACACTGTTAAACAAGCTGTACACTGATTACTCTTTTTATTGTATCATATCTTTAGTGTTGTCCCATGAAAAGATATATTACACTATTTACAAAAAAAGGGATTACGCCCCAAAGTGGAAATGGACAAATTGTGCCTAGTTTGCCATTTTACCTCCACAGTATCATGTGGCTCATTAGTGTTAGAAGTAGAGATGGGCGAATTGATTCTAACGAAGCGGAATTCGTTTAGAATTTCAGGAAAACTTCGGTTCGGAACGAAGTCGAGCTTTGGGGTACTTCGGGTGAACGAAGTGTGCTTTTGATTGATAAAATGGCTGCGAGCACATGGCGCTACATGGGGCAAAGCACTCTGGGAGGAAGAAGGGCATAGCCTGCATGACATGTGCAGAGGTGAAGCCAATCAGAGACCGGCGGGATTCTGTGACATCACCGCACTATATAAGTCCGGGCGCGACGCCGGGAGCTCACACTCCTCTCACTGTGCTCATCAGGGAGGTGCTGCCGCGGCTGATAGCTCTTACTGAAGAATTGATTTTTATATAGCGATTTCTGTGGGGTGTCTCAGCTTGTCTCAGAGACTGTTCTCTTAATGTTCTATTTCTAATTTTTTTGGGTATTGGATCTGAAATCCAGTGTGCGTCCACTGCAGCTGCATATACATTCAATATCCAAGTGGGATCTAAGCCAGTTCCTGTTGTATTCATTTAAAGAAACAGCGTTTTTACAATACAAATTTCATTTTTGGCTGCTCAATTCTATTGCGTAATTTACATCCAGGGGTTAATTAAGCGTTGTTTTGCTGGTGTGCTGACCCAAGAAAACCGTCTTTTTCAACGCCAAAATATATAAATTTTTCCTGTAGCCTAATTCACAAGCAAAGGTTAATTACAACTGTATCTTTTTGTTGTGGGGCGAAAGAAAACACGAAATTTGAACCAGGGCCGTCTTACCCATTGGGCCAGGTAGGCACCTCCCCGGGGGGCCCCATGAGAAGGGGGGCCCTACGGGGGTCAGTGTACACAAAAGTTTTCGCTTCATCACTTAAAAAAACAGGGGGCGCTGCGTTCTGCTCCTTCCGCCTACGGGGCAGTAACTCTGAGCCGGCAGGAGACAGACCGCAACACCCTCCCCCCCGTCTCCTCCCCCGCCGGAAGTGAACTGTCCCCTTAGCCACTCCCCCTCACCTCCGAACCCTCCAGCCCCCCCCCTCCCGCTGTCTCTCAGTCACTTCGCTTGGCCGCGGTCATGACTTCTATCAAGCTGCAGCCCTCCTCTGGTCCCCGGCTCTCACATCCCGGAAGGTACAGGGCCCGAGGGCAGTGCAACGGTCAGGATGGCTGTCACTTGCTAAATCCTATAACAACACCATGAGCCCATCGTGCCCCCACACAGCAACTCAAAGTTATATAGACTCCGCAGGCCAGGGCACAGGATGGCGACACATGGTGTTGTTAAGGTATAGCAAAATGTCAGCCATCCTGTGCAATTAGATGCCACAGTTGCTGCAGAAATACAGCAAGGTATTGCTCATTACAAAATCCTAAGTTTGAGACTTTAAAAAATAAAAAAAAATGAAAAACAAAAAAAAACTACACAACACCTCTGATACCCCAATAAAAACCCCTTTTATTTAAGAAAAAAAAAAGATTTTAACCTTAAGACCCGGGCCTAAAGGTCCAATGCACAACTACATTTTTTTTTTTTTTGTCTCTCTGCGTTTTAACATCATAATTTTATTTTTCTATGACGCAGCTGTATGAGGAATTTTTTTTTATGTGGCTAAGCATTTGTGGTTAAGAGTTTGTGTTTACATAAAATTACTGCAGAATTTTTAAAAGTTTTTGCGGGATGTTTCTGCTTTTTAAAATTTTTTTTTTTTTACACCAATCATTTTTCACACAAAATAACCTTTTTAGATGAATTACAGTTATTACGGTCTTGGATACCTAACGTGCAGGTAGTTTTTGGTAAAAAAGCAAAATCATTTTTTAATACTTTTTTTCTACACTTTTTTTTTTTTTAATTCCCTTTAAGGGTTTTTTTATTTTACACTTTTTCTTTATTTTATTTTTTTTTACACTGTTTTTGGCACACTCCTGTTATTCCTGTATACGATGCAAATACATTATATTCTGTATCTCCTGTATGCTAATACATCAACTCCGTATACCCCCCTATACAATAATTACACTTCTCATACTCCTTATGCTAATACTTACAATCCTGTATGCAAATACATTAACCCTTATACTCCGTATACAAATAATTACACCCTGTATATCCTGAAATAATATTTTACACCCTCTATACCCCTGTATAATAATACATTACACTCCTATATACTCCCCCATCCCAATACTTACACTCCGTATGCCCCTTATACTAATACATTACCCCTGTAGCCCTTTTTTTACTAATACATTAAAACACTGAACTCCTTAAAATACTTTACTCCTCCTGTATACAAATACATTACACCCCCCTGAAAATCCCAACAATAATTACATAGTTCACATACATGGGTTTTTTTGGCGTAACACAGGGGTGTCCCCTGACAGCAGCTTACATACAGACAGCCTGTATATTCCCAAAAAAAAAAACAAAATTCAACTCCACATGACCGTAATAACCTTTAAATTTTAATTTAACTTTTAGTTAAAATGTGAATGTGAAAAAAATTTTTTTGAAAAACAAATGCAAAAAAACACTTTATTTTTGTTCATGCAAAAATTTTTTTTTTAAAAGAATTATGCAGTATTACATGTAAACTTAAACAAACCCCAGCAAAAATACAACTTCTTCCCAAAATACAGGTCCTCATACAAATGCATCATTTTTTTAAAAAAAAAATGGCCTCAATTACAAGAAGTCTAATATCTATTTTTGTTGCCCTAGAAAACCAATCAAGCTCAGTTTTCATTTCCCTACTGCCCGAAAATTAAAAGCAAATCTCTGATTGGTCACAAAGTGCAACAAAACATGTTTTGTTGATAGTATTGATAAATGTTGGTTGGGGGCCCAGTAAAACCACCTGGGCCCAGGGCCCCATAAGTGTTAAAACGGCCCGATTGAACACGCTAAAAAAGCAAACTATTTTGTGGGCTCAATTCTTTGCGAAAATTTACACCAGGGGGTTAATTAACTTTTTTTTTGCTGGTGTGCTGAAAAAAAATAAACCGTCTTTTCAACGCCAAAATATATAAAATTTTTCCTGTAGCCTAATTCAAACAAATTTTAATTACAACGTACCCTTGTTTGGGGCAAAAACACGCAATTTGTAACACGCTTGAAAGCTACTTTTTTGTGTGGCTCATTTCTTTGCACAATTTACATCCAGGGGTTAATTAAGCGTTTTTTTGCTGGTTTCAAAAAAAATAAACCGTCTTTTCAACCCAAAAAAATATACATTTTTCCTGTACCAAATTTCCCATGTCCAAGGTTAATTAAGCCTTTTTTGTGTTTTTACTTTTAGAAAAACCAGTGTTTTAAAAAACACACATAAATAAATTTTTCCGGGCCCCATTTGTACGCAATTTAATCCAAAGGGGTTACCCAAGCTTTTACGGGTTCTTTTGGATAAAAAACGGGGGTGATATTTATCATATACAGATATCCATCAAACAGTGTCAGGAAGCCCCCTGCAAAAACCTGAACTTGCTACTGTTTTCCCCTTTAATTTGCCCTCACAAGATGGGACGTGTCTCATTTTTTTCCATCTTTTTTCCTGTTTCCTTCCCAGGTCCTATTAAACTCCTCAACCGTTATTTTCCCTGCTTGAGTATTGTGTCCAGCTCCTGCTTAGCTTACGCCTCTCGCCAGGAACCCCCTTTTCCAGTTTGCCTCTCCTCCAGTCCACCCTGCAAACCTCAGTGACCTGTTTACCGCTCGTCAGCCTCCGCTACTCCCACCTTGGACCCTTTCCTTCTCCTCTTTTCCAGATCAAGACTCCATGCCTCCGGGTTTTGTGTCTTAGCCCCCCCAGGACCCCACTACCACCAGTATCAAAAAAACAGTGCTGTACATTTAGAACAAACAGTATTCAGACAGAGAGGTGGCGGGCTCGCACCTGGAGTGGCAGTGGCACAAACTTTCCTGGAACGGGCCCCCAGGTCGCAACACAGAAAGGGGGACCGAGCAGGGGGTCACTCGGTGAGGCCACAACGCCGCTGTCATCTAGGGGGCCGTGTGTTGTTCGCAACCCAAGGGTTTTTGATTGGTTTGACTGGGTCATCCTCTTCCTCCCAGAGACATCTGACAACCCCACCAAATCGGGGGGAACCTCAGACCAACCCATATTGGCTGGCCCGGGAGCGGTCAGGGCCCCCTCACCTGTCCCTCACCCGCCTCTGTCCCATCCTTTCCCTCACCAGAGATCTACTATTTTCGGGGCTCAGCGCCACTAATAGCGAGGATGAACAATTGGGGAGGCAGTCAGCAGCTATTTGGGCACGAAGAAATGGGGCCAATATCGCCTGCTTTTTCAGTGGCGGAAAAAGTATGATTGGAAGGGCATGGGGGGGTCATTTGGGGGGCCCTCGCATACCAAGACCGGGGTGAAAAACGGGTGACGATAAACACAAATAATAGATGTCAGACCGCATTTTGGACCGGGGTGAGGAAAGGGGCTTCATCACTCAGGAGAAGAGGGCGTCAGCTTCGCGTCAGGCAGCACCACCAGCAAGTGGGCGGGGCCTATCAGCGGGATAGCAGCATGTAGGTCGGGAGCCAAGGGGCCAGGGGGAAAAAAACCGCTTCCAGGTCCAAGAAAGTAGCACACGGGGACTCACGGGGCAGGGCGGCATAGTCACTCATGCGAGCGTTGGCGGTAAAATCCGAATCTCGGCGGTGTGGCTTTCTTTGCTAAGACACCGGAGGAGCCGAAATGGGTATATGAGAAAACGTGGGCAGAAAGTGAAGCGTGCCAGGGAGCTAACGTTTTCACCACGCCCTGCCAAAACCAGCGTCACCCCCGGTGGGCCCGGGGGAAACCCGTGGCTCAATTGGTGGCCACCTGCCCCCGAGCAACACAGCACACAGCGGGCCCAGTGCTCGCATGCCCTTGCACAAGTCAAAACCCACCACCCCCCTGCAGAAGGGGGGCTTTTTCTCTTTACACATCTCCCGGTCCAGATGCTCCTGCCCCTCGCTACCATGGCGCCAAGAGCGTTCAGCGAGGCGTTTCAAAGAACAACATATCTCCCAACCCTCCCAAGGGCAGCACTGACCGGGCTCCTGTCCAAAATTGTTGGTATGCAGTCCCTCCCTTTCCAAATGGGGACTCTGCACCCTTTTAGAGAAATAATGCTTTTTGCCGAGCGAATGGGGAAATTCCCCAAACCGTAAATTTTTTTTCCAAAAAGGCATTTCCAGCCCTTCATAAATATGTAAACAGAAAGGGGGGTCAGTCCTTGAGCTTACAGTTTGTTCCAAGGGGCACGGCACGCGGCGGGACTGAACACGGGCAGGCCATACATATCCTTTACTCCCACTGGTAATGTGCTTTCCAGCCCCCGGCACACCCCAAAAACTTGGACAGGGGAAAGCCGCTTTTCCCCTCCACGTTGTCAAACTCCTGCCCTGCCCAATGTCCGCCTCCTCCTCCTCCACCACCACCACCATCTCAGCCCCACAAGTACTGCTCCCAACCCCAAGTAGGGCACACGGGGTCACCGTTCTAACCGCTTGCCTCGGGGAAAAAGTCACACAGGGAGAACTGCTCCGGTCATGCAGCAAAAATCGATGTGGGCTTTCTCCCGCCAACGCAAAATCGGAACCATGGGGCGGCAAAAGGGGGGGAACATGGTGTCCCGCTGCACCAGGAGGGAGGGCCATGCGCCCTGCATGGCCACCTGTTCAATCTGGTTGTGAAAAGGGTTTCCCGAAATCTTCCACCGACTAAACATTCGAAATGGCCAGGAAAAATGTGCATGCACTTTATCCATTCGTCAAAGCCAAAACACCCTCCCCAGTTGCAAACGGGAGAACGGCCTCCCCCAACACACTCGATATGCGATGTTTCCACCCCTGGGAATTTCCCCCTCACAAGTTTGGGCCGACTGTATAACAGAAAAGGGCCCTTAACGATTTTTTGATGATCCAGCAACAGATTTACTCCCCCCGTTAACTTTTATGTCAGCCATTTGGGAGCTCATGCTGACACCTGCCGTTTGTTGAGGGCCATTCGAGAGGCACGTTATTTTTCATCGCCAGGGCTACGGGGTGAAAACGTCATTTCCCCTGCTTCATGTCCGGGAAAAATGCTGAAAAACTTCTGGGCGGGGGGCTGGGGACGTGGCGCACATCTCGTGGCCACATAGTCCGGTGGGACCCGAAAGGAGGAGGAGGAGAAGGAATTTTAGCAGAACATTGTCGGGAAATGAGTGGATTTTTTACCCCGGGGGACAAAAGGAGGAGCAGGAGCAGCTGGGGGAGGGGGGCTGGAGATGAGGAAATGAGCAGAGACCCCCAAGCACCTTGGGAGATATAGTGAAATGGAGGCAGGGGGCCCCCCGGATCACTGTGCAAGGCCCGCAGCATGTTTTTTTGCCCCGGCTATGACAGCCGAAAGCCCCGCATCCGGGAGAGGGATACTTCTGGCTCTCCACCCTATTTTGGGGACCCCGCTAACCCGGTTTCCAAAAAAAGGGAGACTTTTTCCCGCTATTGAAGGGAAGACAAACTCAAAAAACTTAGGAAATCCTCTTAATCATTGGCCGCTGCCAAGTGCGGGATCGTCCCCCTTCTGCGGGCTGACCAGGGGTTTTCCCCGCGCCAAGACTACTCCGCGGGTCTGGGGGAAGTGAGGGGGGAGGAGCGACCGCTCCATAGTAGTAACCTAAGTCTGGATCACTGAAAAACAGCTTTCCCCACCTGCCCAGTGAGGGGGGCATCGCCAGCACACAGAGGACCTGGACATCCATGAACCAAAAGGTTGGGCCTACTTTTACACCTCTGCCACCCAGTTGAAACCCCTTACTACTGGGCAGCCAAACTGGATGTGTGGCCGCAACTTGCCAGTTTGAGTGGAAAGCTGTCCCGCCCGGGCAATTGGCATCAGAGCAGTGTTCAGTGCGGCGGGGCCTCTTACCCCAAGGAGAACCCCTGCCACGGGGGAAATGGGAACGACTGACCTTTTGTCAAGATGAATCAGGCCGTGGACCGGGCCCGGATTTTTACACAAAACCCAAAGCCTTAGGCGTCATCTGGGTTCAAAAAAACCTGCCCCACCAAAATTCTGAGCCGCCACCCACCTGAGCCACACATCTGCGACAGTTTTTTCCATCTCCTCCACCACTTTACCAGGGATGGGATTGCCACCCCCTCAACACTCTGTCCCTTGTGCCCCTCTAGACCCAGCGCTGCTGCTGTTTTTTGACATCCACACTGTGCATTGGCCCCGTCTGACCTAGCGCTGCTGTGGGCTGCCATTCCTCCACACTGTGTCATTTGCCACTCCCGACCTCATCGCTCCGCCGAACCTCCCCTCCAGTCCCTTGTGCCACTCTGTGGCTCCTCCTTTTTTGCCCCCTCCAAATGTCATTGGTGCCACCGCCTCCTCATACTCTGCCCGGGGCCGGACCCCACACGGTTGTTTTTCCCTCTGTGCCTAAACTGTTTTTTGGCCACCTCCAAATTCATTTTGGCGCCACTCCCGACCTCATGCTGCTGCTGTTGACCTCCACACGTGGATTTTGCCCCTCGTGGGCCCAAACTGTTTTTTCCACCCCAGAAAGTCATTGTGCCCCTGCCACCTCATCTGCTGCCGCCGTTACCTCCCCTCATCATTTTTCCCATTTGGGGCTTCCTCCGTTTTGCCACCTCCAAATGCATTGTGCCACTGCCTGACCTCATACTGCTGCCGCCTGACCTCCGCTCTCAAAACATTGGCCACCTTGGCTTCCCCTGTTTTGCCACCTCC
Organism: Phyllomedusa bahiana; assembly: GCA_025379985.1. Classification (NCBI taxonomy): domain Eukaryota; kingdom Metazoa; phylum Chordata; class Amphibia; order Anura; family Hylidae; genus Phyllomedusa; species Phyllomedusa bahiana. The sequence continues at coordinate 47,803 of JAODAL010019553.1, read as the reverse complement.
AAATTTCATTGTGCCCGCCTTACCCATCTGTGTGGGGCCCCCCGTCACCTCCACACTCGTCACTAAAGTTGCCACCTGACTCCAGCTTGCTTTTTTTTCCCCTTTCGTGGCTGACTTTACAGCTCATTTCCCCCTTCGTTTTTTTGGGGCAGTTTTTTCCCCCTTAAGTGCCCAGGGGGAAATTTTATAGTGAACGATTCAAAACGGCAGCACACTGCGTGTCAAACCCAAAACAAACTTGTATGAAACCAAACCAAGCTCCCTCGCATATTTAAGCATGGGACAACGTTCTACACACCCTGCAGGCTCTGTGCAGCCTGGGAAAAGCTGCTTTTTAACGCGTTTGTGCCGAAGTAATTCGGAAGAAAAAAGAATTTTTTCGGAAAATTCGCCGAAGTACCGAATCTAATTTTTTAAAACCCCACTTATTGAAGGTATCAGGTGGAATAGGGAGCAGGTGTGTTACATTTTGGGGTTTTTGCTCTCCCCCCTAATATTGGTCACTGGGAAATTTAACAGGCACCTCATGGCAAAGAATGGTCTGAGGATCGAAAAAAAAATTTGCTCTACAAAAAAGGGCCAGGCAAAAAAAAGATTGTCAAAACCCTAAAATTAGCTCATACACAGTTTAACAAGACAGGGGCAACTCAAAAGGCTGCACCATGACAACCAAAAAATTAAAACAGTGCTCGCGCCCTAACAGAGATTGCTTCTCAAAAAAGACTCTAGTGCTGCCAGCATTGCTGCAGAGTTTTAAAGAGGTGGAGTCACCGTCATTTCCAAACAAACGCTGCACACCACATCAAAAGGTCTGCATGGCTTTGTCCCAGAAGGAAGCCTTTTTTGAAATATCCATAAAATTAAAAATTTTTATAGAATTCTCTTATGGGGTTGGCAAAACTTATTCTATACACTTTTTTTTATTTATTTAAAGTTATGGCAAACAATTTTGGGGAAAATGGATTTGTATTTTTAGTTCCTTTTTCCATGCTTGAAATTTTTTTTTAATGTTTGTTTTAGTTTTTTTTCTTTATTGTATTGCTATGTATCAATTCATGAATCAATGTGTAAAGTCTAATAGGCCCTGTCTCTCGCAGGGCCTAATAGGCCTTGTGCATGATAGAACCAAAGCCAGAATTTGGCTGCATTGGCAACCATCAGCTCCCACTGCAGATGGTGCAGGCACAGCTTTTCAACCCACACAATCCCAGCCAGCCCAGGAGACCTGTCAACTCTCCCAAGACCCAGGGAAGATTCTCCTTTTTCCAGGAGTTTCCCGAATGATCCAGGAGAATTGGAAAGTATGATTCCCTGAACATAGGGATTTTGCATAGCTCTGCAGTGGCCTCTTTTCAACCTCTTTACCTAACACAAAAGAGCAATAGAGATAATAAACTTAGAGTGTAGGCACATGGAGTCACGCTGCTGTGGGTTGTGAAAGATGTCCATGTGAGTCATAAATCCAGGTGTTAGATCACGTCCTTGTGTCAATGACTGGCATGTTCTTATCACCGATTCCTAGAGTTTTTCCCTCCTTCTCATTCGCAAATTGACATTACAGTAATAAGATATTTGTATCTTTATCCTGCTCCATACCTGGTAGCATACATCTAACACAAATATCAGTGGCACACTAAAGACTAAGTAAAACCTCAAGGTATATAGGAATATTGGAAATGCATTACTGCTAAGGAAAATATGAAAAACCTGGGACTCTTAGTTTACAGTATTTGATCAAAGATTGTATTAAGCTCACCTCCTAAAACGTCAAGGGGATCCCAGAGCAGGTGAGTCCCTACACTGAACATGTTACCTCACTAGGCGTTAATCCAGACTGCAACTTCAGGGAATGGTAGGAACTAGCAATTGGATTATCCTGCACTGGTTTAAAAGAGGCCCAGGTTTTTCATATTTTCCTTAGCAGTAATGCATTTCCAATATTCCTATATACCTTGAGGTTTTACTTAGTCTTTAGTGTGCCACTGATATTTGTGTTAGATGTATGCTATTGCCTTTTCAGTGTGCACCTATGCTTGCGTTTTTCAAAGTATATTTTAGATGTGCACAGCCTTATTACGTTCCTTACCTGGTAGCAAGCTCGGAAAGGCCCACAGGGGAATAGGGGAAACCCCCGGTGGGCCCCTGGGCATGGTAGACCTATAGCTGTTTTTTAACTCCATATACATTCTCAGAAGAGGCAAAAAAGCATAGAAAGATAGGCAAAAAGCAAGAAGCAGAGTATAGGAGGCATGTACAGTCATTTACAGTAGCTGTAGGGTGGGCCTCTAAAATAAACTCCACCGGTGGGCCCATAAAACCTCAACTGATGGGCCCCTAGAGTCAACTTCACCTGTGGGCCCTGGGCACCACAGACCGACACTGCCTGGTAGTATATCTGGATTCTTTCTTATTGTGTAGCAGTGACATTTAAGTGGTTGACAAAAGGAGGGGGCTAACTAGTTTCCATCAGCAACGATGGCTGCTGTCACAGCCAGAGGCTTAGCAATGGCTAGAAGAAGAGTCCCATAGTCTGCCTGTCAGTGTAACAATGACAGACATACCACATTGCAATAACACATAAGACTCTTCCCCACCTTTACAATTTTCAAGTAATCTGAAAACCCATCTCTTATAGCCTACATCCTACAATAACCCTGCGGCCACTACACCACCATACAAAAATGTTTGCCCCTCACATTGTGTCTCCTTCCTCTTCCAGTGTAGATTGTAAGACTTCGCAGGCAGGGTCCTCTTTCCTTCTGGACCAGTTGTTAGTTATCTAGTGGTAGTATTGTACTTTACTTATACTTTACTTTACTTATACTTATGTTAAGTATTTAGACTCCTTTTAAATGTACAGCGCCCTGGAATTGATGGCGCTTGAGCTAAGGGGGTTTTCTAACCACTATGGTCGACTTTTAATATGTAGGGAAAGGTAAATGAAAATTATTATCAAACACATTCCTGTGTTGATTTTGCTTTGCTCTAAGCTGCCATCAATCAGCAAGTCCGTACATCCATGGTGAGTTACTCCCTTCTAAGTCTTATCTCTAGCACAGAAGCTTTGTTTACCTAAGGAAGTTACAACTTTTAATCCTTAGAGCTCTGTAATCACATGCACTGCTATTTACAAACCTCCAGCAGTCATGTCACTCTAACAGAATCCGCTAGGAATAACACAGCTGATATGTCAATCAGTGCTATGCTATAGAACGACCTACAGCCTGACCAGGAAGTGTGAGTCTGAAGATGGCTGTGGCTCTGTGAAACAGCATGGTCAGAAAACCCCTTTACGTTGTATGGTAACATACCGCATCTTCAAAGTTCATAAAGGAAACACGTTAGTCTCAAAGATAACACAGTTTAATACAATAGACCTACCTACAGAGGGCCAATATACTGTATCTATCTACCAACCAACAGGGGGAACATTTCTATCTACCAACAAGGGGCCTATATGAATACCTTTTTACAGGGATCTATATAACTACCTACTCACAGGGGAGTTATATACCTACCTACTTTAGGAGGCTTTGTATCTATTTACCTACCAACAGTGGGTCTCTATCCACACCTTCAGGGGGCCTCCACACCTATCTACAGGTGGCCTCTATACCTATCTACAGGCAGCATATATATGGTAGGTATGTGTATATATATAATGTACATACATACAAGGAGCCTATATACCTAATTACAGGAGGCCTCTACTCTATACCTACCTACCTACCTACAGGGAACTTGTATTCGTACCTACAGGAATTTTATATAAATACCTACCTACTGGGAGGCCTATATATCTATGTAACAATCTACCGGTGATGCCTCTATACCTACCTAGGGTTGGACTGTATACCTACCTACTTAAGGCCTACATATCTACCTACCTAATGGGGGATTAAAGTATACACCTACATATTTAATGGGGTGGCCATATCCCTACTAAACTTCTGGAAGACCTGCAGACCTTTCTACCAAATGGGGGGCTAGATTCCTACCTACCTACTTAATGGGGGACCTATTTATCTACCTGACTAATTGGGGTATACCAACATAAAATGGACTCTACCTATCAGCCTACCCATTTTTGGAGGGTGCCAACCTACTCTATGGGGACACAAAACAAGACTTAAACTGGATGCACAAATGGGAGCCCCATAGCCATCTTGGGATATTCTTATTATTAGAGGCACAAGGGGGTCATTATTACCATTTGGAGTGACATAGATAGGGAGCTTGTACTGTTATGGAAACAGGTTGGAAGATGATGGTAAAATGAGTAGTGTTGCATGTTTGTGTGGTAAAGTCTGTAGGGATGGTTAGTGGCAGTGAGAAGTCATCTTGGTGGTCATGTCAACTGAATAATCCATTCTGGCAAAACGCATCGGGACGGGACACCAGTGGTATTCACCCCCCCACCCCCTTTGATATGAGTAAATATCAGTATATCACTCTTAGGCCTTCAACAGCTTTTGTGACTTTTTAAGTGAGCATTTGGCCCTGGGTATTTCGATACGAGTATTTTTGATGGATAGTAGTTGGGTGCATATTAGTGTATTACATGTGCTATCTGTTATTTGGGCTTTGATAGACACAATCTCAGTAAAGTAATATTTAGTGAACAACGATTTTTTACATATACAGGTATCTATTTGACACCAACTTTTACCACTGCTTGTCCTTTTTTGATTGGTGTTTCCTCTTTTTTGTAAGTTTTTTTTACATTTGGATTAAATAAAGTATTATATGTTTTATTGAGATATGACTCCATTTTCCTTGGTTGTGTGTTTGTTTATTGAGATTATGGGAGTTTCTCTAATTATTAAAGTAGGGACGTTTGGTGCCATTTGTATAGGATCATGGACCAGAGTAGGATGGAGACGAAGAGGGAAAGAGAATGACTCCCATCAGAGAAGATGTTTCCTTTGAGTCACTGGATATCAGTGGCTATTTTGATTCTATTTGATCAGTGCTGTATTCATTGCCAAGTGATGGCGACATGAGCTGGAGTTTGACCACTCTGTGATCTCTATGTGGCGGTATTGTAGCTTGTATTGGCATTTGTATAGTGGAAGCCGACACTTGTCCCTGTTTGTATACGCCTGTGCTGGTTTGTCTCTGACCCTGTCTTTTGGGGTTTCTCTGCACCACTTTTACATTCTTGCTTGTGTTGATGGCACTGTTTATATTAGAAAGTTGCAAGGTGCATGACCAAGGCAAAACTTGGAGGGGTATATTGTATGTGGAATCGTGGGGGGTTCGTGCTAGGGCTGCTTTTTAGTCCTACTCCAGCTCTGTCTCTGAGTATCAACATGCCAGATTTGGAGAACTGTCCCAAGCACTGCAGAATATACGTGCTTCCAGCCTTTCCCTGCCACCCTCTTCCTGTCTGGCTCTGACAATCGTGCCTTCCCTACCACTCTCTCCTGCTCCCCTCTTGGTACTGGGCCTATTCAGCACAGTTAGTAAATCATTGCAGCCAGGCCTCCTGAGAGCGGTTCCTATATATAAACTCTATGTGGTCACAAACCATAGGGTTTATATATGTATACAGGCACCATCTATCAGTTCACAGCAGTTTATGGCTGGTGTGGCACCATATCACACTAGATATCCTAGATATCCTTCGAGATAAGGCACTGTAAATATCATAAACAGGCACAATTTATCAGGACACGGCAGTTTATGGCTGGTGCGGCATCATACCAAACTAAATATCCTGTACACTGTAAATATTATAAACTGATAAATATGCTTATGTGTGTGTGTGTATATGTGTATATATATATATATATATATATGTGTATATATACACACACACATCCTATTAGGGCTCAAGTAAATATGCACATATATATATATATATATATATATATGTGTGTATATTAGTGAAAAATAGGTAGCACTCCCTACAATCAATATGAAGCTGCGTGCCAGCAAACATGAGACCTCTGTCACAGGTCAAAAGTAATAAAAGGACTGAGTGGACTACAATACCCAGAAAGATTAGGGTTATTTAGTTTAGAGAAAAGACAGCTTCTGAGGGACATAATAAATATGTGTATATACAGTATGGAAAAAAAAGTATTTAGTCAGCCACGAATTGTGCAAGTTCTCCCACTTAAAAAGAAGAGACAGGCCTGTAATTGACATCATAGGTAGACCTCAATTATGAGAGACAAAATGAGAAAGCAAATCTCGAAAATCACATTGTCTGATTTGGAAAGAATTTATTCGCAAACTATGATGGAAAATAAGTATTTGGTCACCTACAAACAAGCAACAATACCTTTTTTCCCCACTATATATCAAAGGTCAATATAAAGATCTCTCCCAGGATCTATTTATACCCATAATTATATCTAGAACACGGAGGCATGTTCTACGTCTTGAGGAAAGAAAGTTTCTCAGTAAACATAGAAATAGATACTTAACTGTAAGAGCAGTGAACCTGTGGAACTCTCTGCAAGAGGAACTTGTCATGGTGAATTCACTAACAGAGTTCTGATTGTCATTTTGGAGTTGGGAAGGAACTTTTTCCCTAAAATGAGGACAATTGGCTTCTACTTCATGGGGGTTTTTGCCTTCCTCTGGATCAACTTATAAGGGGAATGGAGCATCTTAGTTATGAGGAGAGGTTAGAATTGAACTTATTTAGTCTTGAAAAAAGACGGCTTCGGAGGGACATGATTCATTTATATAAATATATAAATGGTCCCTACAAAATGGGGGAAAATTATTTCAAGTGAAGCCTCCTCAAAAGACAAGGGGACATTCCCTTTAGCTATAGAAAAAAGGATTCAATCTCCAGAAGAGAAGGGTGTTCTTCACTGTGAGAACTGTGAATCTGTGGAATAGCCTGCCTGAGGAGCTGGTCACAGCAGGAACAGTTGGGAGTTTCAAGAAAGGCTTAGATAACTACTTGAAACTAAAAAATATCAATGCGTATGTAGCCATGTAAAATTCTGGATCCTGTCTGGTGGTGGATCTGGGGTCAGAGATGGGGTCTCCACTGAAGCAGATTGGTTCTTGCCTTGTGGATTTCAAGGCATTAACCAGTGGGGAGGCTGGGCTTAAAATCCTTGTCTCCCTCCCTTCAACCACATTTTACCCACCCTTGGTTGAACTTGCTGGACATATGTCTTTTTTCAACCGTACTATGTAACTATGTAACACTATAGCACAATAGGTTGAACTGAATGGACGTCTGTCTTTCACAAACTATATAACTATGTAACAAACTATGAATGGGGGTTATTCAAATAAACAGTAGTAGTGTGGACTTCAATTAGTGAGGTCATTCATTCTGCAAAGAAACAAATCTCATTATGACCCTTATTTAATGAAGGAGGGAAGTCAATGTTGTACCTGCTGGTTTCAGCCCATTCTCATTACAATGGGTATGTACCAGACATTGTATGAAAGAACTTTGATCAAGAAGTTGATTGGTGAGGGCAAAAAATAATTGGCTGCTCAGCTAAAAAGATCACCAATGCTTTAGAATGGCAAAACCAGAAACACATGGTAGGAAAAGGAATACTATCGACTAGATCATAGTCTAACAAGAAGAAGCATCCAATGATGAACTCCAGGGAGATCGAAGAAGATCTTCAGTTATCTGTGAATACTGCAACAATCAGAAGGCGCCAATGTGAAGCCAAACTATTTGCTTCACCACTGGTGAAAAAAATAATTATTGAAAAGGTTACAGTTTGCCAAAGAACACATTGACCTAAGGAGAAGTGGCGCAACATTCTATGGATAGATGAGAGCAAGATTGTTCTTATTGGGTCTAAAGGCTGCAGACAGTTTGTCAGACGACTCCTTATCACTGAATTCACTATGAAGACTGTAAAACATGGTGGTGCAAGCATAATGGTTTGTGGAGGTTCTCCATACTCTGGAGTTGTGGTCATTTATTGCATACCAGCCACCATGGACCAGTTTAAATATATAAACATACTGGAAGAGGTCATGGTACCTTATACTTAATAAAACATACCTTTGAAATGGGTGTTTTAACAGGACAATGACCCATCCTTATTTTAAAGGATGGCTGGTGTAGCATGCTGCAACTTGTAGTTCTTAATCTGAGGAACTACATGTACCAGCATACCACACACTTAGGGCGACATGTATGATCGGGAGTTGCGCCTGTTTTCTGGAGAAAACTGCGCCTCATCGTCTCGAATCCCCTGTCGGACGCAGGAATGCGATGTTAGACACAACCTTTGCCACTTTGGGCTGCGCCTAACATGAAGAAGCGAGCAATGGGCGCGCCGTGGGCGTTCTGGGACGGGACGCGGCACATTAGAAAACTCCGAGGCATGCATGATCGCAGGTCGGCAAAGTGAGGAGCATTGCAGCGCTCGACAGCTCCAACAGGCAGACCTAGTTCAATGTGGTCTACCTGAGCGGAGAAGTCGAAGTGGAGCGCGGTATTCTTGTAATGTCCTATAGTTCTACACTTACAGCAGTACACTATTACAATAAATGATTTGTCAAGAAGAATAAATAATTAAGCAAGAAATCCTGCTTGGCGGACAACAGGTCCCAGCAAGCCTTTTGTTGCATATACTGAATTGCATTCAACTTCTAAGCAGCCCCAATACATCAAAAATGGTTGTAATGGAAAATGTGTAAGAAAACATCTGTCCAATCTCTGTGTAACATCTTCATTGGCTTATGTGATGTAAAATTAGTGTAATTTTCAAAGACTTTGCAATATATTTTGTACTGGATATTTTTTTCTTTGCAGCTAATATATATTGTCATTAATGTTATTCTAAAAAAATTATTAATATATTGATTTAATTTTTCCAGCACTTGGCTATGTCGGTTTATTAAGTAATTCATTTGTTTGACAAATGCATTTTATTCTTCATCTTCATACTGTGTAATGTATTTTCGACACGAAATCCGTTCCGTAATTACATTGTAAATAAGTGCCACACTTTGTGACGCGTATTTGCAACGGTTTTCGCGTCGGAAATACATTCCCCATTATTTACTATGGGGAATGTATTTCCGACGTGAAATCCATTGCAAATACATATTGTCAGATAGTATAGGTTTTGGAATATATAGGGTGAGATGTCTTATATACATTTGGATATAGTATGTTTATTTTTTAGAGAGTAATTAAAGGTTGTTTTATAGTCTATTCCAGTGATTTATTAGAAGCCATTAGACTATTTTAGGTATCTTTGGTACTGTTTGGGTTACCTTATTTACCCTTACAACTATATACGGTCATAATAGTGTGACTTGACTCTGTATAATCTCTTATAAAAAATACATTATGGCCGATCCACAAGGTCCCACACAAGAGGATGCAGGAGTCCTTGTGTGCCAGGAATGATTACTTTAATATGCATGTTATACAAAACAGAAAAAATAAATCTGTGTATAGAGTTTACTATTACTACAGCTTATGTTATCTTATGTTATCTCTGTCCCATGTTCTACAAAAACAGTTCAAAAGATTACCAGGAGTAAAACTCTAATTAATAATTCTTTCCCCTTGTCACGCGGTGCTTCTTATCACTGTACTCTTGCTTGTAAATTACTGATAATGTCTTTTATAATCTTTGGGTGTAGTGTAAAAAAATTATTTCTATGGAGGCCAGAAAGGTGGCCTTATACAGTCAGGTATACTCCTACTAAGACCACAATCCTATATCTGAACAAATGTCAGAACATGACAGAATCAATAGGATTTGCTGGTCATAAAAATTATCATAGTGGAATAACTATGTTTCCACATGGAAAGATCTCGTATGGTAATGCTGGATTAATAAGTGAACGCAACTAAAATACCCGTTGATAGCAAGTCTAAGGTCCATTCCCATCTGTCTGCTCCTTATTTTTGTTTTTTCTTTTAGGAGTGGGAAAAAGCTTTAAGGAAACTTTAAAAAGAGTTGCCTTGTGTCCTTGTTAGGTCTGGCACATAAAGTTTGTGAGAGACACTGGAAGATTTCCCAGGCTGGATAGAGAAATGTTACATGCTACATCTCTATCCAAATTGTAGATGCCAAAGATGTGTACAAAATAAGGAAAAAGCCACAAAGAGCGCACCCTCCTGTGATACTGTAAATAATTGAAAGAATATGTGCTGAAGTAATAAAGATGCTCACCTGGTTATATTGTGCTTAGAAGTGTTGAGCGCTTTTTATCGACAATTTTAAATACGTCAAGGTTTTTATGTGATCAAATATCCAATCATGCCGATAATGAAGGTAAATCTGTGCATGCATCTATTAATATTTCGCGCCTTTTCGGCTTCCTGTAATTTGCGGACACAAAGTGAGATTTACAGAATTGAGCAGGGTAGATGTGTGTCACGTCATGACTGATGTGTAGGTTGCTGAAAAACATCACATGACCTCGTTTTAACATAGAAAAGCGTTTTCCTGTTTTCAAGCCTCATTGTATTCAGCGTCGCCATAGGGATAGGAACTTGCGCGCTGCCTGTGGCCAAACAGCTCAGCGAAATTAGTCTATTTCTGCACAGAGAAACATCTTACTATTACTGTGATCGTCCAATTTAGTTAGATTCTGAGATTTGTACATTTTATGTAGTTAGCTAAAGAAGTTTAAAGCAGCATCTACCGATGTAAATTTCACGCGGTGGAGCGGGGGGCCCCCGCGGGCAACACAGACATGGCGCTATCTATAAAAAACCTGGATAAAATTTTCCACCAAACTTAGTGTAGACATTGTAGTGAATATCTTATTATTAACAGTTTGCTATTGAAAGATTTCCTGGATATTGGCAGCCTGAACGTATATGGATAAACATCATTTCTAGTAACCTGCAGGTCTCTTTGTTATGCTGATAAAACTCCACTTTTATTATCAGTATACATTTTCAGATAGGTGTTTCATTTTACCCATTAGCACCTGTACGAGTTGACATATCCACCTTGCACTTAAATTACAAACCAGCAATCTTTAGTCCCAGCAACAGTTGTTGTTGCCAAAAATACCGAGTATTACGAAAACAGCACAGTTACGTTTTTTTGACTTTTGCGCACCACACCTTCAATTGATGCTGCAGCATCGACTTAAATCTTTGAAAAACAGGCAATTCTATATCACCACAGTGAATTGAATGGGTGCGAAAAATAACGTGTATTATATCAAAACATGACGGTTACGTGTTTTTGACATTTGCGCAACCCAGCACATGTTCATTGACGCAGCATCGACTAAATCTTAAAACAGCAATTCTATAGTATCCACATGAATGAAAGGTGCAAAAATACGTTTATTATACTCAAAACCATAACAGATTACTTGTTTTTGGACTTTTGCCCAGTTTTTCAATTTGTTGATAGACCCTTGCAGTTAAATTGAATCCAGCTTTTGTTTGATTAGAGGGATTTGAGAATAGCTGTGATTTAGCCATCTTTTAATAAAGACTTTCCAAAACTATCCAGACCTTCTCAAATTGTTTATATTTCGGACATGGAGCGATATGCAGGTGGTAAGCGAGCAAACGGGGGTAGCACATGGAGTAGAGGTACGAAGAAGGTCGACCCTTCCAGGGTTGGGGCGACACAACACGCATGCCAGCGGAACTCATTGCAGGTACCCGTCGAGGCCTGATCGCTGGGTCAGGCCCTGTGAAATCAAGTAACGAACATCTCGCCAATCTTCTTCATAAGTATTCAACCTGCATCCACAGCTTTACCGTCCTTCTCCCTCGCAGTCAACGGCCACAAATGTCGTCATCACATCATCAGCATCGTACCAACATGAAGCAGCCCAAATGTCAACAACGTGTACCACACTGTGATAATCCATTGTCTGTAGACCCTCTTTTTGTTGACAAATTACGTGGGTCAAAGGCAATGGTAAAAGATCAAGAGATGATTTAGTCTCTCTGACCCCAATGACTGATCGCATCAGAGGAAGGTAAGGAAGTCGGTCCCAAATCGACAAAATCCCCGGGCGGTCGCAACGCCTTGCAGTAGCCCCTTGCTTGTAGCCCGCACTTCTGGATGCAGAAAGTCAGGACGACAAGTCACCTGTGTTGATGATGATGATATGACGAAATTTTTTTTTTTTTTTCTGTAGGTGCGGATCATCCTGGTCTTTTTGCAAATTTTGCTTGCGAGCGCTATTCATCATGACGAGGAGGAAGACGATGGGTAGTTTCAATACGGGTCCCCCGCCACAAAAAGGAGATGGCGGGGTCGCGAGAAGTCCGCTGATATGAGTCCGCCAGCCACGGTGAGCCCAAACCCCCGCTCACGCTTAACGCCGTCAAAAAGTCCAGACCTCTCGAACCTGGGGCGTCTTTGACAAGCCTCTGATCACCCCAGCGATGTATATGCCGCCTTTGCCGTAAACGCATAATAGAGGCAAGAACCTTAATGGTTTAACCACCCACCAACAGTCTAGTCACATGCCAGCGAATCATTAGTTGAAAATGAGAACACTGGCCAAGAAAGGCCAGACCGATTGCGGCCTCCAACAACTGTCACACCCGCTGTCTCCGCCTCCTCCTCCTCCGCCACCACCAAGCGTTCCTCACCTGCTCATGTCTCTCAGAGTCTTGAATCAGGATCAGCCTCCGCTTCAGCCTCCACCCCGTCGCCCGATCCACCAGCACCACCAGAGGTCCCATCCTAACCCCTTCTCCTTCCCCAGTTTTGAGACGACCTGCACGTGCCCGTACAGCGGCCATTCTACGCACCAGCCCTCTGTCTTCCAGGTTTGGGACATAAGATACACTTTAACCCATACCCTCCCAAAGCCAAAAAAAAAAAAGCCTGAATGTCCGGCATTGCCAGCTTTTGCCTTGGAAATGGTGCCTTTCCGTCTGGTGGACACAGATGGGTTCCGCCACCTCATGGCCCTCGGCCTGCCCCCCAATACCAGAATGGCCAGCAGGCATTTCCTTGGCCAGAAAGCCGTCCCTTGCCCTGGCCACCACGTGTCCAGCGAAAGTTCAAGTGGTTGTCTGCATCTTCTGGGTCCGAAAAGTTCCCATCTCACCACCGACACATGGACTAGTAAGCACGGCCCAAGGCGCTATATCTCTGTGACACTCACTGTGAGCGGGGTGGATGTCTCTGGGGGACGTGCTCGCTCAGCTCGCGCACCGCTCTTCTAAACACCAGGATGGTGCAGGGCTCTTTCCCTCCCCCCAAGGTCCTCTGGTGGCATCAACGTGCCCAGAGACACCAAGGCCGTGTTGTGAAATTATTCTGCCTTGGAAGACCGGCCAACACACAGTCAAGTCTGTGACGGCTCTAAGCAAACGAGACCCGAGCGCTGCTGGGGTGACAAGAACCTGTGCTCGTGTGCCAGCTAGGTGGTGTGCGTTAACGGCAAAATCTGCTGGCCGCCTTAAAATCGTAGGCTGAGCACATCCCTTGCCCTGCACATGTCCATGAACCTGGTCGTCCAAAATTTCTAAAGAACACCCGGTCTGACTCTGCTGAAATGGCCCGAGTCTATTCGAACTTCCGCCGTTCGCACATCTTCTCCCCCTGGCTGCGTTTGCAGCGTCAGCTCGGCCTCCCCCGCAACCGTCTCATTGTTGACCGTGGGCAACACGCGTGGAATTCCACACTCCACATGCGTCCAGCTATTGTGGCAGCAGCCCGCAAATGCCATTACGCAGTACAGAAGTTGACACATGGCCTGACAACACGGTACGGAACCTCGGGGGTGTTTAACCAAAACCCACCGAGAGTGGTGGCCGTGAAAAGCTCGCACCATCCTTGCCAGTTATAAGAAGCCACCAAAATGTCCAGTGCGACAATGCCCTTGTCAGCATGACATTGTGGTGATCTTAATTCTGGAAACGATCGTTGGAAACTCGGAAACAACAGCCCCCAGCGATGGAGGGAGACGACACAGATCGGACAACGAAGCCTTCTCTCCGGTCAAATCCACACGGCCCGACAGTTTCACAATTTTCATCGGTCCTTCATTAGCATGGTTCTGGGCAGAGCTATCAAGTGGAGCATCCACTCTCAGGGTGCATCATCCGAGGCAATCAGGGCTGTGTTTAAGCTGTGCCGGAGCAGCGGAGGAGGAAGGAATTCCTAGACGACGTGTTACCGACTCCCGCCTTGGAAAGAGGTTGCGCGATATATGAGGCGGAGGAGAAGATAGGAAGATCGTTTGCCTAGTGCCCCTCGACCCAGAGCTTGGGAAATCAAGCTCCATCTCTGCACATGAGTGCTTAGATGCCTCATTTCCTCCAACATATCCTCGCGATTAAGGCCATCAAAATGAACAACAGTTACTGGGTGGCCAACCTCCTCGATCCCCGGTACAAAACAAAACTCCAGCCACTTTCCTTCCCAACCCACCCAAATAAAAAGTAAAATGCAGGAATGGAGACCTGCTGATTGATCAACTGAACATCGGTTCATCTGCTTCACTTCTCCCCTAATGTTACGGAGGAACAACATCACGACGTGACACAGTCCTAGTGCCAAGTAGCGTAAGCGGCACAGCAGGCAAGGTGGCAAAAGCCCTAATGGTGACCCTCGGGCAATCTTTGTTTACACCTCACAACCATCGAATGCAGGCTCACATCCAACACACAGAGATCAGCTTAAGATCATGGTGCACGACTATCGCGTCTAACACCGATGTTTTGCATGTTTCCGGACCCTATAACTTCAGTATCCAAAATGGACGTATTGCTCCAGCTGGCTCATCACCGCCATAGAGGTGTTGTCCTGGCTCAGCAGCCGGCGTCATATCTGAGCGGAGCTTCGAGCACAGCTGGAGGATCATACAACAAACCATATCCGCTTTCCACAATAATGGGAGCGTTTACGGTCATCAAGATGAAATCAGGCTTGATCTCTGAGTATTTTGTGGCCCCCCCAATTGCCGCGAGGTCACCATTAGTTTTGCCCGTCTACTTCCCTTCCTTTTCAAACAAAAGGTCCTCTTGAAACTTTTTTTTAAAAATGATCATTTCTTACTTGCAATTTTTATTCTCGTTTCCAACAGTTCAGTTTGCTGGTTTTGGCTGTGAGGAACTGTAAGACAGAAAGTTTCATGACAACAAACCGTATTCCATTTACTTCACTTTAACTTAAGAGTTTTCGCATTGTCATAGTTTTTGAGGGCATGTTGCTGTGAGATACAGCTATAAATTATGGTCCTTTGAACGAAATGTGCTTCTAAGTCATTTCTCCCTCTCAATTTTTAATAGTGGCTGAGAAAGTCATATTAATAAATTTTTTTTGGGGTCATGTCTTGAGTACAGAAGATTCATGGTCCTTTGAACAGAAATGTGGCTTCTAAGTGGCTTTCCTCCCTCACAATTTTTTTACAGTGCTGAGAAGTCATTTTTTTATAATTTTTTGGTTCATGCTGCTTGAAATGCCAAGCAATACGTACAGGTCCTAGTATAATAAAAATTTTTGTTTCTACTAACTGACATTTGTTCTTCACAATTGACCAAAAGTGGCTCAAGGGTCATGCCTTTGGAATTTTTTGGGGGCATTTTGCTTTAAATGCAGCAATGACTACAGGTTCCTATGTCGAAAAAATGTTGTTTTCTAATAGACATATGTTCTTCCACATTGTCCATAAGTGCTCATAGGTCATGCTTGAATTTGGGGCATTTTGCTGTGATCATCAGCTTATACTAAGGTCCTATTCTAAAAAATGTTTTTTCGAACAGACATGTTGTTTCCTTCACAATTGACCAAAAGTGGCTCAAGTACATGCGTTTGAATTTTTGGGGGCATTTTGCTGTACATGCACTATACTACAGGTCCTAATCTAAAAAAATGATGTTTCAACCGACATTTGTTTTATCACTATTGTCAAGAGTGGCTCAAGGGTATGGGCAGTCAGAAACAGGAATAGGTAGGACGCGGTTAAAGGCACATATTGCAAAATGACTTGTGATTTGCAAGATCTTACATACTATCAATCCCGTTATTGAGCACAAACCCATGTGAATACAATGAAAAAAGAGAAGACAAAGACATGGTGGGATTCCATCCTATGTTAAAAATGTGTTTGCTAGAATTAAAGTACTAAAAAACTGTGCATGTACAAAAAGCTGTTAAAAACTTCCTCTGAATTGTACAAGGAGTGACGGTAAACTTGACCAGATGTAGGTGTTATTCAAGGACATGGATATGAGCACGGACAGAGAAAAAGTAACATAGACCATTTCCTCCAGTCACGTTGATAAAATTGAGAAAAAGAAAATTCCATATAATGGGCACCTGGTGTAACAGGACGTTTACCACCAGTATTTCCATGTGAGTGCTCAATTGGTCCACACTCATACGGAGGGACAACCGCTACCCAGAGTATTGACTGGTACTGAGGAAGGCTGGAAGTTCTCACACTTCCGCTTCCCACTCTCTCTCACACGAACTGTTTTCGTTGGCTGGCTCACAAGGCATTTTAACACTGCTCGTGTTAATAGGATGACGGAGCGCCAGCCTGGCTCACTCAACCCGCACCCACTGAACTCCGGCCCTGGGTCATCTGGCCCAGGACAGGATAGTCTATGTCCATAAACTAAAATGTGGTTATAACTCCTTTGTTTTTCCGGCTCTTTTTAAATGTGGGTCATGACAGTTTGGGGCTCATGCTGTGGCTCCAGACAGGTAAGTCCAATGCCAGTGAAACTAAAAGGTGGTTGAAAAGACGCCGTTTTCCTCCAGCACTTTTTAAATTGGGGGTCATGCAGTTTGGGCTCATGCTGTGCCCAGAACAGGGATATTCAAGTCCATTCAAGTAAGATGATGGTTCAAATTCATAACTGCCTTCTGGCACTTTTCGATTTGTGGGTGAATGCAGTTTAAAGGGTCAGCTGTGTACAAGACAGGGATAGTGAATGGTCCTTTGACATTTTTTTCTGTGACTTTATAACCTAGTGTGTCCTAAATGGTACACGTAGCCAAGTACTGTTGTGGATGTTAATTTCAGCTTCTCTTCCAGCCTTGTTTGGGTGTAATAATGTATGGTTTGTTGCGCCCCCATAACCTTTTAATGTCCATCGCTCCATAATCGACGCTCACAATCGAAAACCTTATCGTTTAGCGGCCGACTACAGTATTCGATCGATCTCGATAGCCAACGCAATCGCTCTCACACTAAATTAAGCAAGAATCATGTACAACCAGGACAAGACATCAACTATCTGAAACTTGTGAGCGTGAAGAGGGGTCAGTAAATCCGTCTTATCTCGCACCATCAGGTGCAATTTGTGGCCATTCCAGTTCACACATAGTTTTGACATAAACTGGCATGAATCTTTAGCCCATTTTGCAGAGTCTGAAATTTTTGCATTAATTTAAATTCCCTCGCCTGTTTTCTCTCCCTCTGCGTCTTAAATGGCCCATTAAAATCATAATTTTTCAGATCTTCAATACATTAGTCACTCTGAGAAGTGTTGTGCCACTGGTAGAGATCCAGTTCGGCTGTTATTAATAGTGAACCCTGTTTTGTTGTGAGTTCATGCGCTGGCGATCACTGTCCTGTGTCCGCCTCCCACTTAAGAGGCCCTGGATGAGACGATTCATACACCATAATCAGATTTTTTCTCCTCATTGCGAACCTCAGGAAAAATGTCCCCCTAATATGTCACCTGCTGTACAGAATTATGGCGGAACTGAAGGACCTATCTATCCACTTGCCACCACCAAGCACCAATATTACCTCCGTTACATCGATGATATCATGTTACATCTGGACTGGCGGGCGAGAGAGCCCTAATTCAATATTCATAATGACCTTCAAACTTCCACCGACCAATCAACCTTAACTAACTTTTCAGAAGCAAAATCCACTTTCTGGATACTACAAATACAGCATCAAAGAGCACCGGCTACGCACATCAGTGTACCACAAACCCACAGACAGAACGGCTACCCTCATGAATGACAGCTTCCACCCTAAACACACAAAGCAATCCATTATAAAGCCAGTATTCGGTACAAAATCGTATTTGCTCCCTGACAGACAGACCTGACAAACCACTCCTGGATCCTGAGGACAAAATTTCTCCAATTGGATACAGGCCAAAAGGGACAGACACCCACCAAATCAGCAAAGCGCCGCCATCACCAGAAGACAGTCCTATTTACATACAAAGACACCCAGAAGAAGAACGAGGCCCCTCTAGTTGTCACCTACAATCCCACAGCTGGAGATCCTACAAAAGATTGCCAAGAATTCAACCTGTATACATAGGGACAACAGACTCAAAACATATGCCATTGCTCCCCCCCTCTCCTTTACTTTCGCAACCACCAAACCTGTGCGTATTATTTGTCCGGAGTGCCCTGAAGGCCCCACAGAAAATGGCACTCACCCCTACCTGCAGAACAGTTGCAAGACCTGCAAGCACATCCACAGCCGCTGACATGTACATTCCCAACAGTCACAGCAGGTCACAGAATAGGGGACAGTTTCCTGCAGGTCTACAATGTGGTGTATCTGATTTACGTGTATGCAATGTCCCATCAACAGGCCTCTATGTGGGGAAACGGACAGAAGACTCAGCAGCGCATGAACTCCACACAGATTCCCACTATTAATAACGCAGAACTGATCTTCCAGGTGGCACAACACTTCTCCAGAGATAACCTTGTATGAAGATCTGAAATATTAATGATTTTAATGGGACACTTTTAGACGCAGAGGGAGAGAAAGGAGTGGAATTTAAATTAAGGCAAAGATTTCAGACTCTTCTGCAAAATGGGATAAATATTCCATCGCCAGCTTTAATGTCAAACTATGGTAACTGTGATGGCCACAAATTGACCTGATGGCTGTCGAGATAAGACCAGATTTATTGACCCTCCTCACGCCTCACAAGTTTGCCAGATATTGAAATGTCTTGACCTGTTTGTAAAGACTCGTTGCTTATAGTGCAACTTGTTGTTTTGTGTATAGTATAGGTCAGGACCCGTTTAGTACAGGTCGGTTGTGTGATATAAATCTGTGAATTTTCAAGTTCTTAGAGTACATCTTTCTGAAAAGAGAGCTGAGTTCTGTCATCGAAAGCTCACCATCAAATATACTCAGTTAGCCTGAAAAAGGTATCGCCTGATTTCTTCACTCTTCCACTATGTAGATTCTATGCACATTCCACAATGGATTCTGCATTGGGATCCATGCAGGTTTTATCTTGTGTCAACATATCCTTACTTGCTTCCATATTAGCTGAGTGTTCCACCATAGATTTTGATAACATTGCGATAGGATATGCCATTAAAATCTAATAGGCGTGGGAGCTGCACCTATCTCAGGAATGGGTCTCTGAAAGTAACAGCTCAGAATTCCAAGTACAAGTGAGTGGTGTGTTCGGCTGTACTTGGAGCGCCCATAGAACAGAATAGAGTTGTATGGGACCTACAACAATCAGACTCTCAATATGCCATTCTAGTCTTTTTTGGAAACACGCTTTTAACGCTAATCATGGTTTGAGGATGATGGTGTACAATCCCTCTCTGTTCTTCCTCTCCGAGTTGTCGGTGACTGACTCTCTTTAGGGATCTGTTTCCTCTTAGGGCATGTCCCCACGGCACGGGTTTTTGGCCGGTTTTTCAGACGGTTTGCGGTTTTGCAGACCACCTGAAAAACCGGCTGAAAATGAGCACAATGGGGCTCTATGGAAAACCCGTGCAGTAGTCTCCACTGCACGGGTTTTCTGCCCGGTGGTTTTTCCGCCCGCAATACATTGTGCTTGCACAATCTTCTGTCTAAAAACCGGACGGAATCTGTGCAAGCCAATATGAAGAGGGGAGGGCTTCTCTCTGCTCATCGCGGAGAAAAGCCGTCCCCTCCACGGCCGTCTGCACACAAACCGGATAAATACCGGTCGGATACACCGACCGGTATTTGTCCCTTGCCGTTGGGACGCAGCCTTACTGGTCTCTAGAACTGTCACAAAATGATTTTACTGTGGTTTTAAGCTAAAGTGTCCCAGGAAGGACCATTGTATGCTGACAATGTATCCCGTGCCCATTGTAACTTGAGGGACCACTATATAGACATTTCTTTGTATTTAGCTTTTTGGGAGATGTGCATCCTATTTTTTTCTTTTTGTATCAGTCCTTGCCTTTAATAACCAATTTTTAGTTAATTTCAGCTGATGGGTAGACTTTGGGAACTTTATCTCTTTTGTTCGTATCACCTTTGAAATCGTTTTTCGGGTTTCTAAAAGGGTTCCCCCAAAAAAAGTTCGAGGGTTGATTTAAAATGTTCTGCGGTTGGACAAAAATCTGAACCGGGGATTTCCCTGAAGGGGTTTGTCAAACGTGGGGTTTTTTGTTGATTTTTTGCCCAAAAAATACTTAAGTCACAACCCAAAAGCCCCAGGGCCCCAAAACTGTCTTGTGATTCCTTACGAGCCCCAAAATTTTCTTTTAAAATTTAAAAAAACTTTCAGAAAAATTTTGTTTTTTATTTTTTAAAAAATCATTTTAAATAGGGCCCTTTCCCTCACACTCAAGGGCCAAGGGAAAAAAAACTTTCAAATAGGAGGACCCTGTCATTTTTTACTCTTTTTTTTTAAATCAGATCTTTTTTTTGCCCCCCCCCCCCCCCTTTCCTTTTCATTTTAAAATAAAATTTTAAAGTTTGTTAAAAATTTTAAAATTTTTAAGTGTACAAAAATGTAAAATTTTTTAAGGTAGAAACTCAGAAAATTTAAAAAAAACAATTTAAAGCTATAAAATTTTTATGGAAATTTGATGAAATTTTTTCCTTTTGCCCAATTACTAAAGAGACCCAAAGAAAACGGGGAAACAAAGCCCCCTCTGCCCCCCCCAAAAAAAAAACTAAAAGCAAAACTGAGAAATTTATTTAAAAGCTTTTCCTAAAAATTAAATTTTCCCTCGGGTGTTTTACCCCCCCCCTACAGGGTTTTAAACTACCCCCTGCCCAGGCAAAAAATTTAAAATGGGGTTTTTAAAAAGGGGAAGAAAAGAAGGGAGCCTGGGGTGTCCACCCAAAGGGGCCCCCAAAATTTTTTTTAAATTTGTGGGTAATCCCTTTCCCCTTTTTTACTTATACACCTCTCTTTAGATGGTTTAAAGGGTTTTTTCATTTTTTTTTTATTTTCTCTCGAAACGGGGTGGAGTTGCTCCCAACCCGCGGAATGTTTAAGTTTTAGGGACCCGACATAAAGCATACGAGTTTTTCTGTTTGCAATATTTGGAATCCGTTTGCTGTATCCGGTAAAAAAACCCCAAAATACATGTTAGCGGTTCCTGCTTGTATTGTGATACCGTGCACCTATGGAATTAGCCCTGAGAATTCCTTCCTGAAGGGCCCCTAGAATGGTACACTCCCCCCATCTGGGGCCCAAAAATGTCTGATTACCCTTTAGTGCATCTTGGACAAAAGCGAGTTTTGACCGTGTTTCCAATTTTTCTAAGGAATCACAGTTTGGGTATACCCAAATTGTAACAACATAAGGGGGAAAAATCGTTAAGCTCGCTTTGTGGGGCCCTTAGTTTTTTGGATAAGGATACCCAACCTTTGACCCAATGAGATAGGGCCCATATTAGCCCCCCAATTTGGGCCTTCACTGGAAAGGTTAAACTTTTCCCCTTTTGGGGATTTGAAAGGCCCCCCCGCCCGATTACCCCTTTGGAAAACACTCTTTGGGTTTGTGGGACTTTTTAAAATCCCAAAAATCAACCAAAGTCCCTTTTAATAAAACCGAAGTTTTCAATGTTTTTTCCCTTGGGGCCAATATGAATGTCTAAAATTGCAGGTATTGAAAAAAAGGTTTCCTGTAAAGGAAAGCTTAAATTTTCCTGTAGCGTGCAAAACTTTTTAAAATTTTCCCCAATCTTTCTCCCTTTTTGGTGAACATTAGTTTTTCCCATTAGGGATAAAAATTATCAAACCCCGGACCCTTTTAAAATTTTTTTTGGTAATTGGGTTTTCAACCATAAAGGTGAAAAAATTAGTTCATGCCCATATGTTAGCCCTTTCCTCTACCCCAAAACCTTGTACATCGGGGGAAAGGGGTGGGTGATTGCTTGTATCATTTTAAATTATCCCCCCCTTTCCGGGAAAAAACTGACAAATGTGGCCCGTTTTTTTTTTAATTTCCCGCCTGTGACATTAATTTTCCCATTTCCCCCCCTACCTTCTGGTTTTCCCCAAAACCCCGGTTTTAAAAATGCTCCCACTGGGGGGCCCAAAAAGTAAAGCCAGGCTTTTTGGAATCCCCCAAACCCCCTAAAGTTTTTTGCCCCCTTTGGGGGGTTTTAAAAGTTTTAATTTTTTGGCCCCAATTTTTTGTTTTCCAAACCCATGGTATTAAAAAAATTGGTGTAATTATGAAAATTTTGTGAGGGGAAATCCAGACGGAAACCCTTTTTGGAGGATAACAATAAATTTAGGTTTTTAAAATAAACCTTTCTTAATGGATTTCCTCCCCCTAAATGTAAGGGGGTTTTGCTTTACCCCAAACCCAAAATTTTTTTTTTTAAATTTTGTTTAGATAACAGTGGGTTAATTTTTGGGAGAATTTTAGTAATTTAAATGAGGGCAACCCTTTAATCCCCAGATACTTGAACTCGTTTTTACCCTTTGGATCTGTTAAAAAATTTTTTTGGGAAAAGTCGAGGGCGTGGACCCAAAGGAAGGGGGAACGACTTGTTCCCAATTTAATCCGGGGCCTGCCCAGGCCCCCTATTTTTGGGAATATAGGGATTTTAATGGGAAACCCCCCTGTTTTTTCAACACCCCCCTTCTTCCCAGCAGATATCTTCAGATAGAGTGAGACATGTCCTCTATGTCCCCCTTTCAAAAAACCCAGTAAGGGTCTGTCGTGTACGAAGGGCGGGGCTGGGGTTTCCCCAATCACCGCGCAAAGAGAAAGGGGGGGAAACATGGGGAAACCCTCCCTTTTTACCTTTTTGGGAATAAAAAAAGGAGTCCGAAAAAAAAAATTTTCCCCTGCCCCAAAACTCTTGCCATTGGTTTAGTTTCGTATTGGCAGCTGCAAAAAATTTGGGGCCAAAAACCCATTTTCCAAAAACCGCCCCGCCTATTATTTAAAATTTTTTTGGGGGTCTTGTGGGCTGTGGATACAGCAATAAACATGGTCCTTTGGAACAGAAATGTGGCTTCTAAGTGGCATTTCTCCCTCACAATTTTTAATAGTGGCTGAGAAGTCATTTTTATAATTTTTTGGGGTCATGCTGCTTTGAAATGCAGCAATACTACAGGTCCTATTATAAAAAAATTTTTTGTTTCTAACAGACATTTGTTCTTCACAATTGACCAAAGTGGCTCAAGGGTCATGCTTTGAATTTTTGGGGGCATTTTGCTTTGAAATGCAGCAATACTACAGGTCCTATTCGAAAAATGTTGTTTCTAATAGACATTTGTTCTTCACAATTGTCAAAAGTGGCTCATGGGTCATGCTTTGAATTTTTGGGGGCATTTTGCTGTGACATGCAGCTATACTAGAGGTCCTATTCTAAAAAAATGTTGTTTCTAACAGACATTTGTTCTTCACAATTGTCCAAAGTGGCTCAAGGGTCATGCTTTGAATTTTTGGGGGCATTTTGCTGTGACATGCAGCTATACTACAGGTCCTATTCTAAAAAATGTTGTTTCTAACCGACATTTGTTCTTCACAATTGTCAAGAGTGGCTCAAGGGTGATGGTGCTGTCAGAAACAGGAATAGGTAGGACACTGTTAATGGACACATATTGCAAAATGACTTGTATTTGCAAGATCTTTAACATAGCTATCAATCCCTGTATTGAGACAACCCATTTAATACAATGAAAAAAAGAAACAAGACATGGTGGGATTCCATCCTATTTTAAAAATGTGTTTTCTAGAATTAAAGTACTAAAAAACTTGCATGTACAAAATAGCTGTTAAAAAAATTCCTCTGAATTGTACAAGGGAGGTACAGGAAAACTTGACCAGATGTAGGTTATTCAGAGGACATGGAGTATGGAGCACGGACAGAGAAAAAAGTACAGAGACCATTTCCTCCAGCACGTTGAGTAAAATGAGAAAAAGAATGCCAAGATAAAGGGCACCTGGGTGTAACAGGAGCGTTAACCACCAGTATTTCCAAGTGAAGCTCAATTGGTCCACACTCATACGGAGGGACAAGCGCTACCCAGGTATTGACTGTGTACTGAGGAAGGCTGGAGTTCTCACACTTCCGCTTCCGCACTCTGCTTCAGCACGACAGTTTTCGTTGCTGCGTCATCAGGGCATTTTAACCTGCGTGTTAATAGATGACGGACGCCAGCCTGGGCTCTCACCGCACCCACTGTAACTCCGGCCCTGGGTCATGCTGTGGCCCAGGACAGGTATAGTCAATGTCCAGTGAAACTAAAATGGTGGTTGAAAGACTCCTTTTTCCGGCACTTTTTAAATGTGGGGGTCATGCAGGTTTGGGGCTCATGCTGTGGCCCAGGACAGGTATAGTCAATGTCCAGTGAAACTAAAATGGTGGTTGAAAGACTCCTTTTTTCCAGCACTTTTTAAATGTGGGGGTCATGCAGGTTTGGGGCTCATGCTGTGGCCCAGGACAGGGATATTCAATGTCCAGTTCAAGTAAGATGATGGTTCAAATCATACTGCCTTCTGGCACTTTTCAATTTGTGGGTGATGCAGGTTTAAGGGTCAGGCTGTGGTACAAGACAGGGATAGTGAATGGTCTGTGACTTTTTTTCTGTGACTTTTATAAGTGTGTTGCCTAAGATGTAGCACGTATCCATTTGACTGTTGTGGATGTTAATTTCAGCTTTCCCAGAAGTTGTTGTTGCTCTCCCATAGACTTTAATGGTCATCGCTCATAATCGACGCTCACTATCGAAAAACCTTATCGATAGCGGCCGACTATCGACTATCGATCGATCTCGATAGCCAACGCAATCGCTCAACACTAAATATAAGCAGAGAAGTCATTTACAACAGGACAAGACATCAACTATCTGGAAACTTGTGAGGCGTGAAAGAGGGGTCAGTAAATCTGCGTCTTATCTCGCAGCATCAGGTGAAATTTGTGGCCATAAACATTTTTCACACATAGTTTGACATAAAGCTGGCATGATATTTTAGCCCATTTTGCAGAGTCTGAAATTTTTGAATTAATTTAAAATTCCCACTCCTTTCTCTCCCTCTGCGTCTTAAAGGGGTCCATTAAAATCTTTAATTTTCAGCTTCAATAAAATGGGTCATCTCTGGAGAAGTGTTGTGCCACTGGAAGATCAGTTCTGTGGTTATTAATAGTGAATCTGTGTGAGTTCATGCGCTGGCTGAGTCTCTGTCCTGTTTCCCCCACATAGAGGCCTGTGATGGGACATTTCATACACATAATCAGATACACCACATTGCTAGACCTGCAGGAAAATGTCCCCCTAATTCTGTGCACCTGCTGTGACAGAATTATGGCTGAACTGGAAGGAGCGTATCTATCCACTTGCACCACCAAACCCATGATGTACCTCCGTTACATCGATGATATCATTTTCATCTGGACTGCGGCGAGGGGGCCCCTAATTCAATTCCAATAATGACCCTTCAATAACTTCCACCGCACCATCAACCTTAAACTTACCTTTTCAGAGAGCAAAAATCCACTTTCTGGGATACTACAATACACATCAAAGAGCACCGGCTACTCACATCAGTGTACCACAAACCCACAGACAGAACGGCCTACCTCAGGATGACAGCTTCAACCCTAAACACACAAAGCAATCCATTATATACAGCCAGGCTATACGGTACAATCGTATTTGCTCTGACAAGACAGACCTGGACAAACACCTCCTGGATCGCAGGACAAAATTTTTCCAATTGGGATACAGGCCAAAAGTGACGGACAACCAAATCAGCAAAGCGGCCGCCATCAACAGAGACAGTCTACTTACATACAAAGACACCCAGAAGGAAGAACGAGTGCCCCTGTTGTAACCTACAAAACCCATAGCTGGAGATCCTACGAAAGATTGCCAAGGAACTTCAACCTGTACTACATAGGGACAACAGACTCAAAACATAAATTCCCAGTCCCCCCTCACTTTCCTTTCGGCAACCACCAAACCTGCGGCGTAAATTTTTGTCCGGAGTGCCCTGAAGGCCCCAACAGAAAATGGCACGTCACCCTGCCTTGCAGAAGAGGTGCAAACCTGCAAGACATCCACATCGTGAAAAGTGTACCTGTCTCACAGTCACAGCAGGTGCACAAAAATTAGGGGGACATTTTCCTGCAGGTCTAGCAATGTGGTGTATCTGATTAGTGTATGCAATGTCCCTCACAGGCCCCTATGTGGGGAAAACAGGACGGGGAACTCAGCCGGGGGAAATGAACTCACACGGGATTCACTATTAAAAAACAGCAAAATTTGATTTTTCCATTGGCAAAACCCCTTCCCCCAGGGGAAGCCCATTGAAATTGAAGTTTCTGAAAATTAGGGTTTTTTTTAAAAATGGGAAAATTTTAAAACGCAGGGGGGAGAAAAAGGAGGGGGGAATTTAAATTAAGGGCAAAAATTTTCAGGACCTGTAAAAAAGGGCAAAAATTTTTCCCATGCCCAGCTTTTTTCCCAAACTATGTGTAAAACTGGATGGCCAAAAATTGCACCTGTTGGCTGCGAGAAAAAGGGGCCCCGTTTACTGACCCCCACCGTCACGCCTAAACAATTTCCAGATATTTGGGAAATTTTCTTGACCGTTTTAAATAAACTTCCTCTGCTTATTTTGGGCAATTTTATTTTTAAGAATTCTAGGACCCTTTAAAGGCCCAAAGGTCTTTTGGGGTGTATAAAAATTTTTTAAAAATTTTTAAAAATTTCCCTTGTTTTCCCATCTTTTCTGAAAGAGATTTCTGTTCTCCTGAAACCTCACCATCAAAAAAATTACTTAGTTACCCCAAAAAAATACCCCTGATTTCTTCACCCCTTTCCACAAATTTTTAGGCTAACCCCCGGTTTTCAAAAAAAATACTACTAGCAGTTTGGAAAAAACCCCAACAATGTCCCCGCCAAGAATGGACTTAAAAAAACCCGGCTTAAGAAACTTCAAAAACCAACAGCGAAAATTTTCCCTTTTTTTAAAAAAAATTTGCAAAAAGGAAAGACTAAACCCCCAAAAGGGCTTCCTCTGCAAAAACCCCAACCCCGGAAACCCCTAAACACCCGATTGCAGAACAACTATGTATTCGAACATCTGAAAAGCTGCGAAAACTACAGGGCAAAAAAAATTTCCCTATAAAAAACAAGAGAAAAAAAAGGGGGGAGATACGGGCCCCTTTTAAAGGGACATAAATGAAGAATGACCCAGAGGGATGAAGGCCAAACTCCCCCAAAAATTTCCGGGAAAATTTTGGGGAAAAAAATGTTATCAACAACAAGAAGGGAAAAAGCCCAGAACGGGGAAAAAAAAGGCCCCCCCCATTAAAACCACAAAAAACCAGTCCAGTTCGCAGACCCTGTTTTGGGAAAAACCTTTTCCTCCTATAAACCCAAAACAAACATAAATGGCAGTTCTCCCCCCCCCAAAGGCCTCCCCTTTTGTGCCCCTAGCACTCACTGCCCTTTGTCCAAACCTGCAAGGGACATGGAGATTTTTTTTTCGGGAAAAAATAAGATTTGGGGGGAAATTTACTTTTTTGGGAAAAAAAGACCTTCCATACAGCACCCGACTCTGAGAGAAGCCCCCAATAAGGAAAACCCACCAAAAAATCAAACCGGGGACCCCACGGCCGGGAAATTTAAATTGCAGCACTTTTTTTTAAATAAAATTGACTTTTTTCAGAAGAAAAGGTAAAATCTGGGACCTTGGGGAAAAAGTAAAGAAAACAGGTCCATAACCAAACCCCTGCGGGGAACAAAAAGGGCTTTTTGTTTTAAACTGAAAAAAAATTCAGGACGAAAAAAAAAACCCCAGCGGGAAAAAGGAGGGGCGCAAAAATTCATGAGGGAACCCACTGACTATACCCAGGAAGCAAAAAGGGGCAGTTTGTCCAACCCCCGCCCATTACCCAAAAATTTAACAGTGTTTCCCACAGGGGGACCTATAAAAAAACAAAAAAAGGGGAATTTAAGATCAAGAAGTTTCCAACTCAGGTCCAAAAGAAAGGTAGAGGGGCTAAACCCGGGGGAAAACCCAGGCCGGGCGGGCTTCTAATGCTCCCCAAGATCCACAAGATGGCAACCCTGGGAGGCCTATCTTTCGGTATTGGGGCCTTTTGACAGAGAATTTTTCTCAGGTTGGGTGGAAAATCCCCCTTTTAAAAACCCTGGTCAGAGATACCCTTTGTTTTCATCCCGGGGCACTACGGACTTCTTAACAAACTCAATGCCCTTTGGTCCAAATTTCCCGAGGGCCCCCATTTTTGACAACCCATGGAAAATAAAAATAAACGTTGTATAAAAAACATTAAACCCCCCAAGGATGGAGGTTTTTCAGCATGTCGGACCACCTGGAGAAAATAAACCCTCCCAACAAAACCAGAAAAAAGTTTATACCAATTCATTTCCAGCCACAATTTTTTAAATTTGGGGGGAACCCATATCTTTTAAAAACGAAAGGGAATTTTAATTTGGGGGCCCGGGTGTTTCGCCCCCCGTATCAAACCTCTTTATGGGGGAAAATGGAAGGACCGTATCTATCCCCTTGGGAAACCCCCAAAACCCCTTTATGGGACCTCCGTTACAAACGAAAGATATCATTTTCATCTGGACGCGGGCGAGGAGGCCCCCAATTCAAATTTCCCTAAAAACTTCAATAAATTCCCACCCCACCACAAACCAAATTTAAATTTCCTTTTTTAGAGGCAAAAAAAATTCCCCCTTTTGGATAAATTACAAAACACTTTAAAAAGGAACACCCGGGTACCCCAATCCCCAAATTTTTACCACCCAAAACCCCCAGAACCCGAAAAAGGGGGTACCTTTATAAAAGACCCGCTTTCCACCCTAAACCCCACAAAGCAAAACCCTTTTATAAAAGCCAGGCTTTAAAGGTTAAAAATCGTTTTTTGCCCCTGACAAGGAAAAGACCTGGACAAAAACCTCCTGGATCTGGACAAAATTTTTTTCCAATTGGGGGTACAGGCCCAAAAATGACAGGACAACCCCAAAACAGCAAAGCGGGGCCCCGCCAACCCAGGAAACAGTCTATTTTAAATTACAAAGACCAACCCCGAAGGGAAAACCCCAGTGCCCCTTTTGTTGTTAAACCCCAAAAAACCCCCCAGCTGGATCCTACAAAAAGATTGCCCAAAGGGAAATTTCAACCCCGTATTTCATAGGGACAAAAAAAAACTCAAAGACATATTTCCCAAACTCCCCCCTTTCCCTTTTCTTTTTGGCAACCCCAAACCCGGGCTAAATTTTTGTCCCCGGAGTGCCGAAGGGCCCCAGCAGAAAATGGCACGTCCCCCCCCTGCCTGCAGAAATTGCAAACCTTTCAAGCACATCCACATCGCTGACAGTGGTTTCCTGCCCACAGTCACAGCAGGGGGCACAAATTTAGGGGACATTTTCCTGCAGGTCTAGAAAAGTGGTGGGATCTGAATTAAAGGTATCCCCTGTCCCATCACAAAGGCCCCCTATGGTGGGGGAAACGGACTGGGACTCAGCCAGCGCATGAACTCCACAAATTTCCCCCCTTTAAAACGCAAACTTTATCTTCCAGTTTGGGGCCCCCCCCTTCTCCAAGATAACCCTTGTAATTTAAGATCTGAAAAAAAAAAAATTTTTTTATTTTAATGGGGCACTTTAAGACGCAGGGGAGGGGAAAGGAGTGGGAAATTTTTAAAAAAATGCAAAAATTTTAAAAACCGCAAAAGGGGGTAATATTCATTTCCAAACCCTTTTTGTCAAACTATGGGTGAACTGTGATGGGGCCCCAAATTGGGAAACCCGATTTGGCTGCGAGATAAGACGAGATTTTTTGACCCCTCTGTCACAGCCCCCACCAAATTTTTCCCGATTGTTGAAGTCTTGAAACCCGTTTATAAAAAAGACTTCTTTGCTTATATTGCAATTGGTTTATTTTAAAAAATTCTTAGGACCCTTTGAAGGTACAAGTCTTTTTTTTGGGATAAAAAGTTGGGGAATTTTCAATTCTTTTTTTAACATCTTGTTGAAAGGAAAAAAGACAGTTCTCTCGAAAGCTCACCATAAAAATTTTACTCTGGGGTTTTTCCTGAAAAAAAGGGTTTTGCCTGATTTTTTCACCTTCACTATGTAATTCCATCACATTCCACAAAGGATTTGCATTGGGATCCATGAGGTTTTACTTGTGGGCAACATATCCTTACTTTCTTCCCATATTAGCGAGGTTCCACCCAAAAATTTTTATAACATTTTTCGATAGGGTTTTGCCATTTAAAAATTTTAATAAAGGGGGGGAGGTGCACCAAAACCCCAGGAATTTTGGGGCTCTGAAAATAACAGCTCAGGGAAATTCCCAAATACAAATGAGTGGTTTTGTTCGGCCTCTAAATTGGAGCCCCATAGAAAAAGAATAGGTTGTATGGGGGCCTACAAAAACAAGGGCTATTTAAAATGCCATTTTAGTCCTTTTTTTTGGAAAAAAACGCTTTTAAGCTAAACTTTGGTTTTTGGGGGATGAAGGTGGGACAAAACCCTCTCTGTTCTTCCCTTCCGGTTGTCGGTATGACCCCTTTTTTGGGACTGTTTCCCCTTAGGGCATGGGCCCCACGGCAAAAGGGGTTTTTGGGGCCCGGTTTTTTTAGACGGTTTGGGTTGCGGTTTTAAACCCAAAAAACCGGGTGAAAATGAGCACAATTTGGGGGTCTATGGGGAAAACCCCTCAAATCGTCCCCCACTGCCGGGTTTTTTTGCCCGGTGGGTTTTTTTTTTCCCCCCGCAAAAACATTTTGCTTTTCACAATCTTCTGGGCTAAAAAACCCGGGGGGAAACGTGCAAGCCCAATAAGGGGAAAAGGGGAGGGGTTCTCTCTGTCATCGCAGAAAAAAGCCCTTTCCCCCCCTACGGCCGTCTGCACACAAAAACCCGGGTAAAAAACCGGGCCCAAAACACCGACCCCGGGATTTGGGCCCTTTCCCTTGGGGGGCGCAGCCTTACTGGTCTCTAGAAAATGTCCAAAAATGATTTTTAAAATGGGGTTTTTTTGCTAAAGGGGTTTCCCAGGAAGGACCATTGTATGCTGACAATGTATCCCGTGCCCATTGTAACTTGAGGGACCACTATATAGACATTTCTTTGTATTTAGCTTTTTGGGAGATGTGCATCCTATTTTTTTCTTTTTGTATCAGTCCTTGCCTTTAATAACCAATTTTTTGTTAATTTCAGCTGATGGGTAGACATTGGGAACTTTAATCTCATTAGTTCGTATCAGCCTAGCACTCGTTATACAGTTTCTGAAAGTCTCCCAAAAGCATCCAGAGGGTATGATTTAAAATGTTCTGCTGCTTGCACAGAATCTGAACCAGGGACTTCCTGAAGAGGTTGTCAAACGTGAGGTATTTGTTGATATTTTGACCAAAATACTTAAGCTCTCAATCCAAGTCCAGGGTCCTAACTGTCTTGTGATTCCTTACGAGTCCTAACCTTTCTATTAATTTACAAACATTCACCGAAAAATGTGAAATTATTTATTTAAAATCACTGAAATATGGCCATGCTCACAACTCAATGGCAGGACAAAAAACATTCACAATAGGAGGTACCCTGTCATTTTATACTCTTTTTTTTTAAATCAGATCTTTTTTATTGACTTTTTCATTTTCAATACAATAAAGTTGTTAAACAATAAAATAAGTGTACAAAAATGACAAAATTCTTAAGAGTAGAAACTCAGCAATAAAAAGGCAATGTTCAAGCTATAAAATATATGGAAATATGATGAAATAATTCCATTGTGACACATACTAAAGAGATCCAAGACACAGAAACACAGACCCCTCTGTCCCCCCCAAAAAGAAACCTCAAAGCAAAACCTGAGGATTATTTCAAAGCATCTGAACATTACAATTTCCTCGGGTGTTTTACCCTCCCCCTCACATGGCTAAACTACTCCACTGCCCAGCGCAAGAAATGAAATGCGGGTTCTTAAGAGAAGAGAAGAAGGGAGACCTGGGGTGTCCAGCCAAGGACCCCAAATTTTTTCAAATGCCTTCCTTTTTACATATACACCTCTCTCTAGATGGATTAAGTTATTCAGTTTGTTTATATACTCTCGTAACGTTGGTGGAGATGACTGCAACCAGTGGAATGCAATAAGCTTACGAGCGACATAAAGCATACGAGAAATACTGATAGCAATAGTGGAATCCGCTGCTGTATCCGGTAAATAACCCAAAATACATGTTAGCGGTTCTGCTTGTATTGTGATACCGTGCACCCTATGGATTAGACTGAGAACTTCCTTCCAGAATGGCCCTAGAATGGTACACTCCCACATCATGGGCATAATGTCTGCATTATCTCTAGTGCATCTTGGACAGAGCGAGTCTGACCGTGCTCCAATCTTCTAAAGAATCACAGATTTGTATACCCTATGTAACAACATAAGCTGGGAAAATCGTTAAGCCTCGCATAGTGAGACCTTAGTTGTTAGACTAAGGATATCCAACCATTGATCCATCGAGATAGGGCCCATATTAGCCTCCCATTTGGCCTTCACTGGAAGGTTGACGTCCCCATTGGACTTAGAAAGCAGCGCCCAATACACCATGGATATCACTCCTTTGGTAGTGGGACGGTTACATACCAAATCAACCAAAGTACCTGTATGAACAGACAGATTATATGATTTTTCTTGAGCAACATATGCGTGTCTAAATTGCAGGTATTGATAAAAGGATCTGTGAGGTAGCTTAAATTCTTCCTGTAGCCAGTAATCTCCCAGTTACCCCTCTACCTTCTGGATGTCCCCAACCGGTAAAATGCTGCCACTGGGAGGCCAAAAAGTAAAGCCATGCATTAGGAATAGACAAACCACCTGAGAGTTTGTCCCTTTGGAGTGTGTCTAGCTTAATTCTGGCATATTGTCCTTTCCACAACATGGTACGAAACAATTGGTGTAACTTATGAAAATTTGTGAGGGGAATCCAGACTGGAGCATTATGGAGGATATACAATAATTTAGGCATTATCACCATCTTAATGAGATTTCCTCTCCCTATAACTGTAAGTGGTAGCTTACACCAACTACTGATTTTATTGCTTAGTTTAGATAACAGTGGATTCACATTTAGACGAATGTAGTCATTTAAATGAGGGCTAATCACTATCCCCAGATACTTGAACTCGCTTACCACCTGGATCTGTTCAAAATTTTGGGAAAAGTCAGAGGGCAGTGGATCCAAAGGAAGGAGAACAGCCTTGTTCCAATTAATCCGGAGGCCTGACCAGTCCCCATATTCTTGAATATATGATATAATAGGACCCACTGACCTCTCAACATCCCCCACATACAGCAGCATATCATCAGCATAGAGTGAGACATGCTCCTCTATGTCCCCACATCGAAACCCAGTAATGTCTGTTGCTGTACGTAACGGGCAGGCTAGGGGTTCAATCACCAGCGCAAAGAGCAATGGGGACAGAGGGCAACCCTGCCTTGTACCTCTTTGCAACTCAAAAGAGTCCGAATATAAATTCCCTGCTCTAACTCTTGCCATTGGTTTAGCATTCAGTATTCGGACAGCTGCAATAAATTTGGGGCCAAAACCCATCTTCTCCATAACCGCCCATAGGAAATCCCATTCAACGCTGTCAAAAGCCTTGGCTGCATCAAGTGAGAGTATTGCCCGTCTACCAGTGTCAGGGGAGCTCAACTGCATGTTCAAGAACAACCGTCGTGAATTAGTGGCGGTGGACTTGTTAGGCATGAAACATGATTGTCATCATGAAATTACCTCTGAGATTATTTTGCTCAATCTGTTAGCAAATACCTTAGCTATTAATTTAACGTCAACTGGTAAAAGTGAGATGGGTCTATAGGAATCAGGCAATAAAGGGTCTTTGCCGCGTTTTAAAATAAGAACAATAATCGCCACTCGCATTGAGCCAGGCAAGTATCCCTCTTCCATAGCATCTCCCAATGTTTTCAGGAGTTGTAGCAGTAAAATATCTTTATACATTTTGAAAAATTCTGATGGAAGGCCATCTCCTCCAGGCGCCTTCTCATTAGGGGCCGAAGAAAGAGCCTCCTCTAGTTCCTCCAAAGTTATGGGCTGCTCCATTAATTGCCTAGAATCACCTGAGACTTTTGGAATAAATATACGGGCAAGATATTCATTTAATTCTATCAGTTGGCCTTTACTTTTAGATGAGTAAGTCTGCTTGAAGTAAGAAAGCAATGCTGAAAGAACTTCAGTCCTCTCACTCACCAGCACCCCATTTTCTAATTGCAACTTTTCAATATGCATTGCAGACTGCTGTGAGCGAATTACATTGGCTAGCAACCTACCAGTACTTTCCCCTTGCTCAAAATATTTCAGTTGAGTAAAATAGCGTTTATTGTCTGCTATTATTTTCAGATGGTCTCTGAGTTGTGCCTGGGCCTCCTCCAAGCTCAGTTTATGAGTATCAGAGGGATCTTGAATAAATAGATTTTCAGATCTTACCACAGCAGCCTGAAGTGACTTAGTAAGTGCTCTGGTTCTGGTTTTTCGCCTACTAATTGCTTTAATATATATTCCTCTAATGAATGCTTTTAATGCGTCCCACACAAAAGCATTAGAAGTGGTACCCTCATTTTGGCGCACAAAGTCAACTAGTTCATCAGTCAAAGAACTGTGGATTAGTTGCACCCAAAATGGATTTAGACGCCACAGACCCCTAGGAAGAACTGCCCCTCTCCCAAAATTTAGCCTAACTCTTAGCGGTGAGTGGTCAGACACACACCGCACCATATATTCTATTTCCTGGACATAACCCAGCAAAGAGTCAGATTCTATAGCCAGGTCAATCCTTGATGATGAACCATGAGAGGAAGAATAACATGAATATTGGACAACAGTCGGAAATTTTACTCTCCAGATATCTCTAAGCCCCACTTCTTCCAAGAGACGTGACAATGCAGTGGGTTGAGTCTGGGGATCAATAGTACCTCTATGCATTTTATCCCAGTACGGGTGCAGGTAGGCATTAAAATCACCTATAATAAGTACAGGAACATCCGGAGAAGAATCCAGAAATAGTAATACTTTTCTGAGAACCTCTCCTGAGTATGGCGGTGGAATATACAGTGCAACCAGAATCACAGTAATATTGTAAATAGAGCAAAGAATACAAACATATCTACCCTCAGAGTCAATTACTGATTTTTGACAATTAAATGAGATTGAGCGATGCACCATTACACTCACGCCCCTTGCATGTGAGGAATATACTGAATGAAATGCTGCCCCCATCCATGCCTTCTTCATCCAGTGGACAGACTCTTTTGTCAAATGGGTCTCTGAGAGACAGACAACAGCTGGTTGGGCTTGGTTCAGCCAGGAAAGACAGCACATCTTTTAGAAACCTCCCTCATACCCCTTACATTCCGGCGATCACATTAATGCAATTAGCCATAAAAACATAGGTTATTATTAATGTCTACGGAGAAGTCATACACCACCCGAGGAAAATACTTCACACAGTCTGATACATACCTTGCTTCGAGTATCCCCCAACCCCAACACAAGAAACTTAGTAAATAGCAACACATAAACATTCTCTTCTAACCGAAGAGATTAGAGCAACCATTCCTCTTGAATGACCTATAGAAATGTGAAAAACACTTAAAAAAAACTACAGATGCGTGCAGAATAAACACTCCTGCATTAAAGTATTTAGCCCTTTTGAACACCCTGAGTAGGAAGACTAACTGTTAATATTGTAACTTTACAAAGTGAATGAGCTCCATGACAAGGAAGAAAAAGGACACTCAGTCTGCCGGGTCAGAGAGCCTAATTATCTTTTCATTGGAGTCCAGCCACTGCAGCGCTGCACCTGGAGAATCAAAATGGTGGGTAGTTCCCAGCACCACAACACGGAGCTTTGCTGGATATATCATAGAATATGGCACTGATAGGTTCCTCAATCGGCGTTGATGTCCATAAATTGTGCCCTCGTTTTTGCACCTCAGAAGAAAAGTCGGGTAATGGAGACTTTCTGAGCATCCACCTTCAAATCTTTCTGATCTCTTGCCAGACGCAGTATAGCATCACGATCTCTGAAGTGTAGCAATTTAATCAATATCGAACGTGGTGGCGCCCCTGATGGTAAAGGACAGGTAGGCACTCTATGAGCTCTCTCAATTGCAAAAAATGGGGACAGTTTTTCTTTTCCAAATATATTCAACAGCCAGGATTCAAAGAAGACAACCGGATCACGACCCTCTGCGCGTTCTGGCACATCCACCAAGCGTATGTTGTTTCTACGCGAACGATTTTCAAGATCATCAACTTTAGCAAGAAGTGTAGAAATATCAAGTGATGCTTTTTTCAGATCTTTAGAAAAAGCAGGCAGTGAATCTTCAAGTGAGCTAATTCTGTCCTCAGCAGCTTGAAGCCTGTTGTTTATTTTATGCATATCCTGGAGTACTATGGCCATATCAGCCTTCATGGGACTCATATGTCCATTCAGAGTAGATAAATTAGCATTGTACATGGAAATGGCTGTAAAGATATCACTCAAAGTGGGTTCCTGCTCCAGCCTAGTGCTACCACTGCCAGAGTAATAGCTGTATCTCTCTCCTGATCCACAGCTTCTCTGTTGCATATATTAAGCACACACATGTCCTGCTCCTGCATGTCTGGGCTACAATGTTTAATAGACTGTACACTCTCCAACCTTTTGGACTCACCCACATTGCTGTTTGGAGCTGGGGAGATTGCAGCCTGTGTTTGTTTCTTACTAGAGTGGGCAAATCGCTCTAGCTGAGTCACTGCAGTCAGCATCTTCTCTCTGCCTGGAGTCTGGGCTTGTGCTGCCATGCTGTGAGCACCATGCTCTCGGGCCTGCTGTTCCTTCTGCTCCTTCTTGGACCTTGTCATGCCAGCGGACAAAGCTGAGACTGTACCTGCTGATTCCCCACACTCAGCAGTGTTTGGTAAGTGTAAAAATCTTCACCACAGAGGCTATTTGCAGGATATTTAAGCTGATTTTGTGCAGGAGCTCTTCTCCACACTTTTGCCTTACATGCTGCTCAAGCCACGCCCCCCGTTATTTTATACTCTTACTGACATATGAGTACGTCCTGATGCTGGTAAGGGGCTTTGTAGCGGTGTAATTGCAGCTAACACCTGTTGGTTACAGCGTAGGAGGATGCTGGCGCCATCCTGCGCTGTTTAACGTCTTTGTTGCGGCATCTAAATCTATGAGAAACGGTGCATACGCACCGTTCTCAATTAGATTGGGGTGCCCGCGGCTAAATCGTGGGCTGCCGATCGCTTAATATGGCAGCTGGAAGCCTTGTGAAGTCTTCCATCGCTACCATGTTTTCGATTTTGCTACTTCCAACCCCAGGGAGTAGGTAGTAAAACCGCCATCTTTGTAAATTGTACTTCAATGAATTAGGCTATAAAAATGATTGTGCCCCCCTAGTGGTATAGTACCCTAGAGGGATTCAAAGTTAAAAAAAAAATGTTTTTAAAGTGTAAACAAATTTTAAAGTTGAAATTACCCCCTTTCACCATTTTGCAAATAAAAAAATAAAATAATGAAAAAGTGACACATATTTGGTATCACCGCGATCGAAAAAGTCCGGTCTATTAAAATAGAACTTCATTTATCCCAAACGCTAAACACCACAAGAAAAAAAAAATTGCATTTTTTGGTCATTTCACATACCTTAAAAATTGGAATAAATTTTATCAAAAAAGTCTCATGTATTCCAAACTGGTAGCAAGTAAAAGTGCACATTAACCCGCAAAAAATGCCGCCTCACTCAAGTCCGTAGTTGTTAGTACAGAAAAAGCTATTGGTCGCAGGAAATGGCGCAGATTTCAGAAATAGAAATCGTTTGGAATTTTTTACGGCACCAAAACATAATGGAAACTGTACATGTTTGGTATTGCCAGAGTCGTATCAACCTGTAGAATACAGATAACGATGTAATGCGCACCGGAGTGGCGTGTGAGAGATTTGAAAATGTATGAATGGGGCTGCGCCTGATATCAGGCTCTAAAGATGCCAGATATCTGGCGCAGCCCTGTTCATACATGTCGCCCATAATGTCCACAAGTAGATAACCAGCTTACCTAGTTTACTAAAAGGAAAATGTGCAACAATAACATCATTGCTGCAGTAGAAACTGACTGTTCTGGAGACTGGGAAAGCTTAGTGACAAGCCCAAGTAGATGTCACCTAGCTGTTTGGAAATGTGTACTGTGTCCATACCTTCTCTTAAAGGGGATGTCTCACTACAAAGATTAGCTTTCAACATGTAGGGAACATTAACCCCTTACTGACATTTGACGTACCCATATGTCATGGTCAGGAAGGGGTTTCCACAAATTGACGTACAGGTACATCATGAGGATCGTACAAGCTCACAAGCAGAGCTTGCACGATTGCAGCATGGGACCGGCTGTTTACTACAGCTGGCCTCATGCTGCATCACTCCGGCGCTGGGCGATTAACATCTTAACTTTGGGCATGGCTGGGCATAGTGATTGACAGTCGCCATGGAGAACAGTATACAGCAGCAATGCTGTGTACTGTTCACCATTGTATCAGTGATCCGAAGATCACTGTTATAAATCTCTGTGGGGATAAGTAAAAAAAAAAAAAGTGAAAGTGCGAAAACACAACACAAACATAAAAAAATAAAATGAGAACACATACACCACCCTTTATCCCTTTACAAGCACCAATCACCCCTAAAAACAAAAATAAATAATTTACGCATTTTTGGTATCGCCGCATGCGTAATGACCTACCCAATAAATCATGTTATTTAACACGCATTGTGAAGGCCATAAAAGAAAACAGTCACAGAATTGCATTTTTCGCTCATCACACAGCACATAAAATGGAATAAAGAAATGCAAAGATGGGGGGGCGTGGCCTGAGTAGGGGATGAGATAGGACGTGTGGTGGATTAGCTCCAGGACTGAGCTCCATAAATGGGCCCTACTAAGCCTCAAAAAGTGGACAGGAAGACTTAAAAAGTGGATCCCTGGCTGCCTGAGATCGAGTTCTTCCCTCCGGTACCAAAGACTCCCAGCTTGTAAAGCTATAGCCTGAGAACCAGGCAGAAGGGTCTCCGGCCTCTTAGAGAGGGTAAGCCCTTCTTCTCTGCTACCTGGGTACCTCCATTTTACAGAATATAAACTCCGGATAGTACGTGACGCTCCCCTGGAGATCAGGCTCTCCCTGACAGGACGTGGGCTGCATCCCTCCTCCCACATATAATTGCACTTAATCACAGGGGACGAAAAGTAACAGTTATACGTTGGAATATATCTACAGAGACTATAATAGGCCTCTCTCTGCCTAATATCAGTGAAATACATCTCTCAGCCAAGAGAGATCTGAACTGCCACAAGCTAGTATACCCTGCACTGACTCTTTATTTTCTGTGCCTGCTATCTCCTCTGGGGACTCATTTACTTGCCTGCACATAGCAACTATCAGGGCACATAAGACACAACACAGAGATACCCCCAGCCTCTGGCTCTTCCTCGTATAACCCTCTCATCCAAGAGAGATCTGAACTGCAGCAAGCTAGTATACCCTGCACTGACACTGTATCTTTTTTGTGCCTGCTATCTCCTCTGAGAAAACATCTACTTGCCTGCACATAACAACTATCAGTGCACATAAGAGTCAACAAAGAGCTCCCCTACATCAGGACCTTAACCTTTGGCTCTTCCTTGTACAACCCTCTCAGCCAAGAGGGATCTAAACTGCCGCAAGCTAATACACCCTGCACTGATTCTGTATTTTCTGTGTCTGCTATCTCATCTGACGAATCACCTATTTGCCTGCACACAGCAGCTATCAGTGCACACAGGACTCAACTAAGAGCTCCCTCACACCAGAACCTCAGCCTCTGGCTCTTCCTTGTATAACCCTCTCAGCCAAGAGAGAGATCTGAACTTTGGCAAAATACCATATCTCTATTATCCATGCCTGCTATCTCTTCTGGAGAACCATCTACTTGCCTACACAAAGCAGCTATCAGTGCACACAAGATTCAACAAAGAGCTCTACATATCAGGACCCCAAACCTCGGGCTTATTCTTGTATAATCCTATTAGCCAAGGGGAATCTGTGTTGCTGCAAGTTAACATACCCTGTACTGACTCTTTATTGCCTGTGCCTGCTACCCTCCTGGGAATCATCTACTTACCTGCACATAGCAATATCATCAACACAAGTTTCAACAAAGAGCTCCCCTCACATCGGACCCACTGCTGACTTTTCCTAGTATAACCATGTGCAACCCTACCAAAACCCGCTGTTTTTCAATTTTCTCAGCTGTCTGCAGTGGCTTTACCAATCATCCCTTACCCGGTGTGACCATACAAGCTACCAATACCTAGACAGATTCCATCTGAACATCTCTCTCCCTGCTGCAAACTCATTGGTTAATCTACCATACTTAATCCTATATCTTTGGCTTTTCCCATTAGCTAGACGTCCCACGCCCTTTACGTCACGAGTCTGAATTTTAAAAGATAGAAAAGAGGAGAGAGGGAAGAAAGGGGGAAAATATAAAATAAATAAATAAAATTTCTTCAACCACCAATTTTTCATACTGCTAAGTTCCTCTCCTCCACGTTTTTCATTGCTGCTTCAATATGGGAGGCACCTCCAATAAAAATCCTAAAGCCCATCCTACCAAGATCAAAGAAAGGCCTTCAATTCTCATCGGCCCCTCCCTCAGTCTCTTCAAGGGCGGAATCAGTTGATGTTGAACACCACAAAGAACATGAGTCTCAGCCTCTTACAACCTCCACTCTTCAACGTCTATTCTCTTCGTTCCGATCCAGTCTCCAGGCTGACCTTAAGGAGATGATCTCAGACCTTAAACAGAACTTTCAATCACTGGCTTCTAGAACCGACCATGTAGAAACCAAAATGTCGGAATTCGCAGACTCCCACAACTCCCTTATTGACGCTAACAACACCCTAGAAGAAGAGGTCCAACGCCTGTCAAGCAAAGTTCTAGATCTTGAAGATAGATCGAGACGTAACAACGTTCGCATAAGGGGGATACCTGAGTCTGTTCTTCCAGATCAACTCCATGGGTTCCTAACTGACTTGATTGCTCTCACCCTTCCCAAGTGCAACTCTCGAGACCTTATAATCGACCGAATTCACAGAATACCCAAGCCACATAGTCTTCCCCAACAAGTACCACGTGATACCATCGCTCACATACACTTCTACCACATCAAGGAAGATTTTCTGAGGGCCCTCTGAAAAATGGACTCTCTACCAGAAAGATTTCAAGCCATCTCTCTGTTCCCAGACTTATCCACAGCCACTATGTTGCACAGACGTGAGTTCCGCCCTTCACAAGGATTCTCAGGAAAAGGGCATTGCATACCGATGGGTCTTCCCAGTAAACTTTTTATCACTAAGAAAAGGCACTCAATTCACATGCTCTACCCCGGAAGAAGCTTGTTCCCCCCTAAGACGCTGGGACTTAATTCCTAAAACGGATTCCAGCCCGTTCGGAAGAGGCAGCACGTCCAGAAATGGTAACCCCCCTATGGTGGGTTAAAACTTCCCGTCTTAGGTCAGGATTTTAAAATTTGAGTCTACCGGGGACTTTCCTTGAACCTGTCTGCTCTTTGCCTTCCTGTAAGCATTGAAGCCGGGGGAACTTGGTCTCACCCGGACCGTTCTGGGTCGTTACTTCTCTTGTCCCCCTCTCAATTTGGGTGTGCGGGACTCCCCCCTATTCTCCTCATCAAAGGGTTATAATTGATGCAAATGTTGTTGCTTCTATTTGTTCTATTTGTTTGTTATCTATGCAGTGGTATTCCAGGTCAGACCTGTTGGTCTATACAAAGCCCCTTCTTTACATTATATTTTTTTTCTAGAAACGTTCCCCTCATAGCTTTCCCCCTCTCATTGACCTGGCGATTGAAATCCTCTCTCATAACGTTAAAAGGGTTTAAAAATTCACCCTTTAAACGTTCAATTTTGGGGAAAGAAGCTCTTAGGTCTAAAGCGGACATTATATGTCTTCAAGAAACACACCTATTGGAAGTTGATGCCCATCGCCTTCGTAACCAACATTTTCCACACATTTTTCAGGCCCATGCACCAAAAAAGAAATCAGGGATCGCAATTTTGATAAAAAATACAGTTTCTTTCCAACTTACCCAACAACTTATAGACCGCTTAGGTAGATATGTCATACTAACTTGTGAGATAAAATCCAAGCCATTCACTCTAGTTGCCTTATACGCACCCAACTCCAAACAAATATCATTTATCAGGAAATTTAAAATTGAAAGCCAAACGAGTGAGAAGGGAGGTTTTATTTTATTGCGGGATTTTAACACTGTAATGGATGGAACCTAGACAGATCAAAATCATGGGGGCGTTTCCTCTTAATAAAATCTGAAGTCTTAACACTTGAGAAAAATTACATATGTCTGGAGGTATATCCATTCATCTGAAAGAGATTTCACCTTCTTTCTCATTCCCATTTAGTTCATTCTAGAATAGACTTTTTCCTTGTGAAAAAATGGTACTTCCCCTAGTTGCCGCCACCACTACTGGCCACATTACATGGTCTGACCATGCTCCGGTCACCTTAAAACTCAAATCCATATTTCCTACCTCCCGACCACGTCTTTGGAGAATGAACAAATTACCTACTTAAATCTCACCAAGAATGTGTCATAACTTGGGGACACCTCTGCAGGATTTTTGATGTAAATATAACTCAGTTTCCCTCCCCCGACTTCCCCTTTTGTGTGCCCACAAGGCATTCTAAGGGGGATTTTTATTCAATTAGCCAGTCGTTGCAAAAAAGAATATAGTTCTGCGCTAGATAACCTCCTCAACCTAATTAAGTCAGCAGATGAAAAACTTAAAACAATTCCCTCCAACGAAAATAAAAAACACTTAAATAAGCTACAATGCGACCTCCGTAATCTCTATATCCAACAACATGAAAAAACTTTGCTAAATCAAATTGGGAATTCTATTGGGAGGCGATTGCCCCTCTAGATTGCTTGCTAAAAGGATTAAAATACAACAAGCCCATACTAAAATTGCTTATTTAACAACTAATAATGACAAAAAAATCAGAAACCCAAAAAGACAATTTCCAACCAACTTGCCCAGTTTTATTCTGAACTACATAATTTACGAAATGAGGAAAACTTCCAACCGCCCTCAGATGATATCAACACCTTCCTGTCCTCTGTAGATTTACCTAAATTGGACAAATCTCAATTAGAGTCCCTGAACACCCCCTTCACCATCTCAGAAATACAAAAAGCAATCAGATCTAGTAAACTGAACAAAGCCCCTGGACCAGATTTGGCATCTCAAATGAATATTACCACCTCTATTCTGAAGTCCTGGCCCCCTATTTTGGACTAACATGTTTAAGGAATATAGCATCCACCTCAAAACCCCCTAAAGAATTACTGCAAGCAATCATTACCACTAAAACCTAAACCAGGAAAGCAGAAGACAAAGTCGCAAATTACAGACCTATATCATTATTTAAACAAAAGGATATAAAATGTATGCCAAAATCCTTGCCACTAGACTTTGTTTCCATTCTTCCTCTTCTCATTCACAATGATCAGGCTTGGGTTCATAGCAGGGAGGCAGCAAAAATGCACTCGACGTATCTTAGACCTGGTACAAATAGCGGGGACCTCAAAACCAATGTGGGGCCTTCCTATCATAGAGCCGAGAAGGCTTTAGACAGGTAAAAATGGAAAGTATTTGGAACTAACTCTACACAAATTTGGAATTTCCGGATTCCTGCTGTCTGCTATTTTAGCACTATTCTCCCCCCCTCCCCGCAGTGCTTTCTTTGGCTTTCTCTCCAAATTCATTCGACCTGACGAATGGTACCGGGAAGGTTGTCCCCTTTCTCATTGATTTTTATTCTTTGTATTGAGCCCTAGCTGAGAAAAATTAGGAAAAACACCTTAATTTCGGGTATTGTATCCAAAATACAAACCATAAAAAAAAATCTATAAAAGCAGACGACGTCATGTTAATCGCTTCTAATCCTGCATCCTCAATCCGGCTATTCTGGATTTCCCTACAGAATACTCACATGGTCTCCTTCTACAAGTTAAAAAAAAT
This sequence comes from Phyllomedusa bahiana, assembly GCA_025379985.1. Lineage (NCBI taxonomy): Eukaryota > Metazoa > Chordata > Amphibia > Anura > Hylidae > Phyllomedusa > Phyllomedusa bahiana. The sequence goes on along the minus strand of JAODAL010019553.1, from coordinate 3,559 downwards.
CTAAGTCCTTTGTCTTCCCGATTAATAACATCCCTACACAGACCCCTCTTCTAGAGAACTTTGGTTTCACACTGGCGCAATCCTCATTAGACTACCGAGGGATTAAAGTAACTACCTCTCCACAAATGACCTTGACCAAGAATTTTGACCTATTATATGATGGACTTTGAAAAAGAAATAAAAAAGGATGACCAAACTCATCTCTCCCTTTGGGTAGCCAAGAATAAACGTCATAACGATGAGCTTCTTCCCAAGTTCATCTATATATCCCGAGCAATTCCCTATATTATCCCCCCCACACACCTGACTAACTTCAACGTCTCCTATCTAAAATTTATATGGAACGGTAAAAAAAGCAAGGGGAAAAAGAAACCTCTTATTTAACAGTCATAAAAAAAGGGGGCCTGGCATACCAAATCTACAAGCATATAATGTGGCTATTTTTCTCGAACAGGCCCTTCCCTCTATGGGCAATAATATGCTCTTGTCATGGGCAGAGTTGGAAGCATCTTCTTCCACCTCCTGTTTAGTTAGCTCGTATTTAAAGGCCATGCTTCTGGGAGCCCCAGCCCCCACCTCCTCCCTGCAATCTATATCAGATCTCCTTGTGCTCTGGAAGAAGTATGTTGTATCTAACTCCTCGGTTCTCCCCCTAAAGGAGCAGATGCCTTTGGATGTACTCAGATGCTGGGATGAAAACTTCTCGACCTCCTCCTGGTCAAACCTAAACCTCCACTCGTTAGACCAGTTGGGTTTCCCCGAAAACGAGACCTAAAGTCCTTTGTGGACCTCAAAGTCCCACACATTGTGGGAAAAGTCCAGGCATTTACTTTTCCAGTATCTCCAAATCCGCATCTCAAACAATCAAAAAACTGCCTCTTCACCCCTACTCCTTCAGACTTTCATAATTTTCTTATTGGGAGAAAAGGGTTTGAGAGGCTTATCACTGATTTACCATATGATTACTGACAGACAGAGCGATGATAAAATTCCTTCCATGCTCAAATGGAAAACGAATTATCAAAAAAATTCTCCCTGGGGGGCAATGGAATGATGCTCATATAGCCCCATCTCAGCTCACTAAATGCATTAACCATATGGAAACCGTGCGGAAATTTCACCTTAGATGGTACCGCCCCCCTCCCCGCCCTTCCCATATACACCCCGGTCAATCAATATTGTGTTGGAAAAACTGTTGCCCAGCAGGAACCCTACTACATGTCTGGTGGGACTGTCCATATAAATTTGCGCTTATGGAAATCGGTTTTTTCGCCTTGTTTCCAGAATTACCGGCTTTCATTGTAAACCCACTCCAGAAATGGCAGTGTTAGACATTGGTCTCTCCTCAATCCCACCTTCTGTGAGGACAGTTTTCTTCCATGTTTTAAATTCCACCTCGAACAACCAATTGCCTTGCTATGGAAATCCCCTCAAATTCCATCCTCTCCGATATAATTAATAGATTAACCACAATTGCTTCTGTGAACTAAAACCGCTGACCCTCCTCATGTTTGTCTTAAACGACAGTTGCTATGGAACCATGGCTCCTTCCAAATTCTGTTTTGAACACCTTCATAAACCAAATGTTTTCTGCACATTAAAATCTGTTTACATTGATACTGGTGTTATTTGTATCTAGCATTGCTAAACTTATGATTGCATTTCTATGTACCACTGCAGTTTTTTGTTCCTTACTTGTTATTTTTCTTGCTTGCAGTTGCAAGCCCTTAACTACTCATTCTGCTGATAGATGTTACTGAAAAGGTCATACCCTGTATAACCTGCACTTGTATTAACTCAAATAAAGTCATGTTTAAAGAAATGCAAAGAAAGTCATATAAATGCCAGAGTGGTTCCAATAAAAACGCCAGTTCATACAGAAAAAAGAAGCCCTTACACAGCTCTGTATATGGAAGAATAAAAAAAAGTTACGGCTATCAGGAGATTTTATAGGAAACGAAGTCGGTGCTTGTAAAAACAGTAATATTTGTTTCTTTATTGTAAACTTCCAATGAGACATAAAAATTGTTACTTTCTAGCAACATGCCTTCACTTTAGAACAAAGTAGATATACTCAAGTGTAAAAGCACAGCTCCATTATATCGTTCAGAGGAACTTCTTCACACACTCGTGTGTACATCAACCGGAGATGCCGGCAACCAGGCAGACCAGGCGTGCCGATGCTTTTGTTCTAAAGTGAAGGCATGTTGCTAGAAAGTAACAATTTTTATGTCTCATTGGAAGTTTACAATAAAGAAACAAATATCACTGTTTTTACAAGCACCAACTTCATTTCATATAAGTGACTGTATATTACGGGATTGGAGGTCTCGTACAACTTGTCAGTAGCTTTAATATATTCTCAAGTGTTTTCTAAAAACCTTCTCTTACATTTAGTTGGCCTTTTATGTATATAAGGGCTATCAGAGGATAGCAATGCATAAATATTGCTTTACATTAAAACACTTTTTTAAGCTTTTTTACATAAAAAATACTATATAAATTGGGTATTGCCATAATCATTTCGACCCACAGAGTAAAACTAATTTTTTACATATACTACATGGTGAGCGCTGTTAAAAATAAAAAAACATTACTAGGATTGCAGTTTTTTCTTCACCCTGGCTTCCAAAAAACAGATTTAAAAGCAATTAAAAGATCTGTTTCCCCCAAAAAAGATACCAATAAAAACTTCAATTCATCCCGCAAAAAACAAGCCTTTACACAGCTCCGTACACAGAAAATAAAAAAGTTATGGTTCTCAGACTATGGCGATGCAAAAACGTATTTTCCTTTTTTGAGTAAAAGTGTTTTTATTGTGTAAAAGCAGTAAAACATAAAAAATATCGACCTGCTTAGTAAAGCTAGTATGTCATTTATGCCGCATGGTGACCACTGTAAAAAATTAAAATAAAAGACACTACCAGGATTGCTGTATTTTGTTCTAAATTACAAAAACCTTGATAAACAGTGATCAAATCATCATATGAACCCCATAATAATACCAAGTCTATGGCCGGCCGGAGTTCACTGCAGAGCAAGGGGTGCTTGCTTTCTGCTCCGCATTGGCATCTTCACTTGTATGCCCTCCCAGAAGAGTCGCATACAGGTGAAGAGATTGCCGAAAGCCATGGCAGCGCCCGGATTCTGTGGGCTGACTTGGGATTCAGCTATATGTGATCCCTGAAGTGTCCCTGCAAGCGCCCGAGTCATTGCAGTGACTCGAGCATAAGCCGAGGAGGGATTTTTCAGCACATTTTTTGTGCTGAAAAACTCGGCTTATACTCAGGTATATATGGTAATTATTTTTCTACTTGTTCCACAGATCATCTGGCAATGTGCGTATTAACCATCCAAAAAATGGAGAGGGGAGAAGAAGACATGCCGGGACCTTCATGGGTGGACGCTCCATGCTCCAGGTCCCCAATAGCAACAGAAGCAGCGCTGTCAGCAGCAGCGGCCACAACATCTTGGACTACTGCTGCTGTTGCCAACCCAGAGACCATCCCCAGACCACGTCCCGGACCCCCATGCACTCTTCCCGCCCGTGGTTTAAAAT
>JAODAL010019552.1:0-71719 GCA_025379985.1 Phyllomedusa bahiana | reverse complement strand
ATTTTTGGTCACTTTCCCAAAGTTTTTCCCAAAAAACCGTAAAGCTCCGAAAATTTTTTCTCCCTTTTGTTAGAAAGGGCCAGATCCACCCAGAGCATCACTTTTAGGGGGTTTCCCTCCACAAAATTTTGCCCCAAAAAAAGTAACCCTTAACAGATTGAGGAAACCTTCCCTTTTCCCCTTTTTTCAGTTGTTTTGCAGAACCAGTCAATCCCGGGGGAAAATTTTAAAGGGTCCCCCTTTTATTTTTAAACCCTTCCCTGCCTGTCTGTTCTTTATCCCCTCAGTGATGTTCGGGGGTCTTTTTAACATTACAAAAAAAAAAATTATTTTCTGCATTTAACCCCCCCTTTTGTATTTCCCACCCATTTTTTTCCACATCTTTAGCTACTGCCCCGGTATTACCCTTTCCCCATTTTGCCTTCTATAAATCCTTACATAAAAGACACTCCCCCTTTTCCCCCCTGTTACCCCGTTACTTTCAAAACCGGGTCAACTTAGGGGGACCATCAATGCTGTCTTTTGCCGACTTCAGGCGCCCCAAAATTTCTGAAGTTTCCACTGTAAAGGGGGGTTCCCTTTCCCCACTCCCAGAGGGGTGAGGCCCCCATACTTCCCAATTTTTTTGAAAAGTAAAAATATCAGGGGTTTTTGAAACCCCCCCAAAATTTTTGCAGACCAATCCCCCTTATTTGTATAACCCCTCACCCCCACAAAAGGGCCCCCCCGCTGAAACCTAAAATGTTTTAATCAGTTGGGAAAAAGGCCCTAATTTTGGGTTTTCCCAACCCTTTCCCTTTTTCCCATTGGATGGCCTATTCAGCATTTAGGAGACCTAAAAGATACCGCCAAACCTTAACTTTTTACATACTACCAATTTTTCCCTTTTACAGAAAATTTTTTATGTGGTTGTTTCATTTGTACAAAAGGTTTTTGGGCAAAAGTAAAAATTAAACCTTTCCTTTTTTGTGGTATTTTACCAGTGTCCCACAGGCTTTTTCCCCCGTATATTACCTCGCTACAGGGACCACATAGTGTTAGCTACCAGTATACACAGGCTCTGCAGGCAAAATTTTTCAGTGCATTTTACATCTGGGGACCCCATGGAGATTACTTCAAATGACGGGAATTTTTTTTTCTTCCCTTTTTCTTCCCTTCCGTCCAGTTTCTACTGTTCTTCTCCCGGTCTTAAACTCTTTCCCTGAAAAATTTTTCCACCCCAAACATCTTAAAATTTAAATTTTTTTTTGGCCCCTTTCTTTACAAACTCCACATGAGGTGATAGGGGTGGGGTTTTAGGGGGCTATAGGTGGAAGGGGGGAAAGGGTTTAAAACCCACTATTAGGTGGTTTTAAAGGCGGAGGGGTTTAAATAAGGAAAAATGGGTGGGGGTTTTGTTTTTAGGGTTGGCATAAAAACCCAAACACAATGGTGGGGAGGGGTGGGAGAGTGGAGTACCCTGCACCCTCAGAAGATCAGCTGCAGGCATAGTCTTCAGGGGATACAGTAGATGGAGTTAAGTATTGTTAGGTTTTTTTTATGTTTTTCTTTTCATACACATTTCCCCTTTGCACTATGTCAGACTGATTGGATTATATCAGACTGATTGGATTATGTCAGACAAGCGTTAAATTGATTTATTTAATAATAGTGAAAGTGGGCTGGTGTCGAGAAGTGTTTATTTAAATAAAAGTTTTTTAGGGGGCAATTTGTGTCTGGTTTCTTTTCCATTTACTTCCAGCACTAGTAATGAAGGCTTCTGACAGACGCCTCTTTATTATTATCTTTTGGGCTTCGTGTCAGTCAGCGGTGGTTTAGGTCACCCAAAGTCTGACACTAACCCCATGTCACTATTACAGCTCAGTAGCCACATGCCAACATGGATCTGGGAAGAGTGGGTATCCATCCAGACCTCTTCTAATGTGATGGCCCACTTCTAAGACGGTGCAGGCTATTACTTTAAGGGAGGGGGTAGTTAGAATGGGAAGGTCCAGTATTCTATTAGACTTCCTTCCAATCTCTCTCGATAGTATCATACTGCAGCTGTCGGTTTTACCTTGGCTGGTTATAGAAAAATGGGGGGACCCCACTTTTTTTTTTCAAAAATAATTTATTGAGAACGATAAAATGGACAACTCCTGTAATCATTGCAGTGGATACCTATATTTAAATAAATAAATAAATAAATAATTTTTCAGGAAAAAAAACTACATAGGTTCCCCCCATTTCCCATATCCAGCCAAGGTAAACTGACAGTTGCATTCTGATTCTAAAAGAATGGGAAGGTCCATCAGTACTGCTCTCTTCCTATTCTAAAAAATTACGCCTGCTGCAGCGCGCATACCAGAGAATGCAAGACCATCACATTAGAGGGTACACGCTTCTGACGGTTATCGGCTCTTTTTTGCCCCGCCACACACCCCCCCCCCCCCCACATACCCACTTGGTGCAATTGGGTTACTAATGGGGTTAATAGTGACACAGGGTTTCGGATCAGCATGGAAGGATAAAACCAACTGGCAGACTTGCACCAAGCACGAGGTGACCCCGTAATGAATAGTGTTGAGCGTTTGCGTTGGGCTATCGAGATCCGAGGTCGATAGTCTGATAGTCGGCCGCTATCGATAAGGTTTTTCGATAGTGAGCGTCAATATATGAGCCGAGGATGACCATTAAAGTCTTTGGCCAGAGAGAACATCACCTGCGTTATTACACCAACAATACAAGGCTGGAGATCTGAAAATTTAACATCCACAACAGTCCAAATGCGTATCGTGCTACATCTTAGGATCACCTTAGGCAACACACTTATAAAACGTCACAGAAAAAAAGTCACCGACGCGGATTCACTCATCCCTGTCTTGTACCCTAGCCTGACCCTTCAAAACCATTGCATACTCCACAAATTGAAAAGTGCCAGAAGGCAGTGATGATTTGAACCATCCATCTTACTTGAACTGGACATTGAAATATCCTTGTCCAGGCGGGCCCACAGCAGAGCCCAAACTGCATGACCCCACATTTAAAAAGTGCTGGAAAAAGGAGTCTTTTCAACCACCCAAAACTTTTAGTTTCCACTGGAACATTGGACTATAACCTGTCCTGGGCCACAGCAGGACCCAAGGGCCGGAGTTACAGTGGTGTGCGGCCACCCCTCATGCTGAGAGCCCAGGCTTTGGGGTCGTCATCTATTAACAGACGAAGGTTAAAATGCCCTGATGACGACAGCAACGAAAACTGTCGTGTGAAGCAGAACGTGCGGAAGCGGAAGTGATGAGAACTCCAGCCTTCCTCAGTACACAGTCAATACCTGGGTAGCGGGCTTCATGTACTCGTATGCAGTGTGGACCAATTGAGATTCGAGCGCCTTGGGTGTAATATCGGTGGTTAACGCATCCTGTTACTCCCAGTGACCCTTTATCTGCATTCTTTTGTCATTTTACTCAATGTGCTGGAGGAAATGGTCTCTGTACTTTGCTTCTCTGTCGCTCCCCCACCATGCTCCATACTCCTAGTCCTTTGAATAACTACATCTGGTCAAGTGTTTCTGTACCTCACTTGTACTATTCAGAGGAATTTTGTATTAACAGCTATTTTTGTACATGCAAGTTTTTTAGTTTTTTTTAGTACTTTTAATTCGTAGAAACACACATTTTAAATAAAATAGGATGGAATCCCACATGTCTTTGTTTCTCTTTTTTTCATTGTATTAAATGGGTTGATCTCATACAGGGATTGAAAGCTATGTTAAAGATCTTGACAAATACCAAGTCTTTTTGCCAATTTGTGTCCATTAACAGTGTACTACCTATTACTGGTTCTGACAGCACCATTCACCTCTTGGAGCAACTTCTTGAACAATTGTGAAGAACAGAATGTCTAGTTAGAAACAACATTTTTTAGTATAGAGACCTATAGTATAGCTGCATGTGCTCAGCAAAATTGCCCCCAAAATTCAAAGCTTGACCCACTTGAGCCTCTATTGGTAAAATTGTGAAGAACAAATGTCTGTTAGAAACAACATTTTTTAGAATAGGACCTTAGTATAGCTGCATGTCACAGCAAGAAAGCCCCTCCAAAAATTCAAAGCATGACCTTGAGCACTTAGGACCAATTGTGAAGAGACTAATGTACTGTTTAGAAACAACAGTAATTTTTTTAGAATAGGACCTTCTGTAATAGTGCAATGTCACAGCAAAATGCCCCCAAAATTCATCAAAGTATGAGGGTGATATACCCCCCCCGTCCTTGAGCCACTTTGGACAATTGTGAAGAACAAATGTTTGTTAAGAAACAACATTTTTTAGAATAGACCTCTAGTATGCGCATGTCACAGCAAAATGCCCACAAAAATTTCAAAGCAGAAGACCCTGAGCACTGTTGGACATTTGTTGCAAGACAAATGTCTGTTAGAAACAACATTTTTTGAATAGGGAACTTAGTATAGCTGCTGTCACAGCGCAAAATAAAATGCCCACAAAATAATTCAAAGTATGAACTCTTGAGCCACTTTGGTCAAATTGTGGAAGAACAAAATGTCTTGTTACAAAGAGACATTTTTTTATTATAGGGACCTGTTAGTATTGCTGCATTTCAAAGCAGCATGACCCAAAAATTATAAAATGACTTTCTCAGCACTGTTAAAAATTGTGAGGTGAGAAATGCCACTTATGAAGCAACTTTTCTGTTCAAAGGACCAGTGGATTATTGCTGTATCTCACGGCAAACTTGATCCCAAGAAAAAATTTATAAATATGACTTCTCAGCCATCACTATTTAAAATTGTGAGGAGAACTAAATAAGTTGGAATAATGCACTTTAGAAGCACATTTCTGTTTTAGAAGGGGACCATAATTATAGCTGTTTCTCACAGCAACATGACCTCAAATACTATTGACAATGCGAAACACTTCGTAAGATAAAGTGGATAAATGGAATTACGGTGTTGTCATGAAACCCTTGCTGAACTTTTTACAAAGTTCACGTCACAGCAAAACATTAAAATGAATGTCTGGGGAAAATAGAATAAAAATTGCAGTAAGAAATGATCATTTTAAAATAAGAAGTTTTCAAGAGGACCATTTCAGTTTGAAAAGGAATGTGAAGTAGACCTTGAAGTACTCACTCTGGTGTGACCTGGCAATTGGAACTCAGGCAATCAACATCTTCAGAGATCCATTGCCTGTTCATCTTGATGAAGTCAAAACGATCACATTATCTGTGAAAGCGGATGCGTTTGTCTGTAATGACTCCTCCAGCTGTGCTTGAAGTCAACCGACTAGATCATGACGCTGGCTGCTGGGCAGGAAAACACCTCTATGGCGTGATTGAGCCAGCTCGGGCTCATTACATCATTTTGGATACCCAACAGAAGTTATTGGGTCCGGAACAGAGACATGCAAAACATCGGTGTTGAGACGCAGATAGTCGTTGACCAGGCCAAACACCTTGAATTTAAGCTGATCGCTGTGAGTGTTGTATGTGTGCCTGCATTGCAATGCGTTGGTGAGGTGGTAAAAACATAGATTGCCAGAGGGCACCTTTAGCTTCTGCCACCATGCCTGCTGCAGCTAGGCCTACTAGGCACTCTACTGCTGTCACGTCGCTGATTTGTTCCCCCGTGACTTTTGGGGGAAACGTAAGCAAAAGGGCAGCAGATGTCTCCAGTTGTTTCAATCAAAAAGGGTCCTTTTCCCCTGCCAATTTTATTTTCTAATTTGGGTGGGGGGAAAGGAAATCCCTGATTTTTTTTTGTACCGGGGGAATCCAGGAGGGGGGCCCAAACCCCAGAAACTGTTGTTTTTTTTGAGGGCCTTTAAATTTGGGGAGGATCATTTGGAGGAAATGGAAGCTTTCCAACCCTTTTCATGTGAGGAAAAGGGGAGCCTTGATTTCCCAACCCCTCTGGGTCGGGGGGAACACTACAAATTTGATTTTTCCCATTTTCCCCCTCCGCCTCAAATTTTCGCGCCAACCTTTTTCCCAAGGCAGGGGGGCGGAAACATGGGTGTCTAGGAATTCCTCCTCCCCCTTTTCCCCCCCTTTCCCGCTGCCCCCGGCACAGCTTAACAAAACCCAAACCACCCTGATTTTGCCTGGGGATGATTGGCACCCTGGAGCTGTTTGCCCCACCTTGAAATACTTTTGGACCCCCCCCTTCCCAAGAAACCAATAAAATTTGTGAAACTGTGGGGACCCTTGTGGATTTGACGGAGGAAAGGTCCGTGTCCCCCTTTTCCCGTCTCCCCTCGTCCGGGCGGGACCTGTTGTTTTAGAGGGCCAACATCGTTCCGAACTAAGTCCCCAACAATGCTCATGCTGACAACCCCCCTTTTGCCCCGCACTGCCCTTTTGGGTGGCTTCTTCAAAACTGGGAAAGGGAATGGGCAGAGCTTTTCACCTCCCTCCACTCTGGTGGTTCAAAAAACCCTGGGTCCGTCCCGCTGCTTTTTAAAGGCCATGTGTCACTTCGTATGCGTAATGGCTTTTTGCGCTGAGCCACAATTTTTTGGGGGGAAAGGGCCCTGTGGGGGTTTGGAATTTTCCCGCGGGGTTCCCACGTCAAAAATGAGCCCGGTTGACGGGGAAAGGCCAACCCGGACGGCTAAAAACGAAAGGCCAGGCGGGACGAAGCAGGGTGGGTTTAAACGGGGAAGTGCAAACCCTAGCCCTCGACCTTCTTTCACCCAGGCAGTCCAAAAACCCGGGTAGCTCTTTAAAATTTCTGGACGAAAAGGGGTTCTTTGAAATGTCCATGCAAGGGTTTGTGCTCCCTCCCCGATCTTAAGGGGGGGCCAAAGAAAAAAATTTCGCCCATTATCGCCACACCCCCCTTCCCTTTGGCAAAAGGGTTTCTTGTCCCCCCAGACCCGTGGGCCCAAATTTGCTTGAGCCGCCCACAGCCCCTGCCCCTGTTTTGTGGCCCGGTCCCCAAAGGGCCAAAATTAATTTAAAACCCCAGGGCCCCTGGTGTCTCTGGGAAACGGTGAGGGCCCACCAGGGGGACCGGGGGGAAAAGAGCCCTGCACCCCCCCTTTTGGGCCGGTTTTAAAAGGAGCATGCTCCGACCCTGGGGGAGCCACATTTCCCCCCCAAAAGACATCCCCCCCCCGCTCACCCGGGTGGGGCTGTCACAGAGATATAGGGGGGCCCTTGGGCCGGCTTACTATCCTTTGTGCGGGGGGTTGGAGGGGATTTTCCCCCGGCCCACAGATCCCAGACAACGCATTTTGAAATTTTAATGACACGGGGCGGGCCCGGGGGAAAGGGACGGTTTTCTGGAAAAAGAAATGCCTGCCCACACCCGGTTTTGGGGGCAGACGGGGGCCAGCCCGTGGGGAACCAAATTTTTCCCCCAGATGGAAAAGGAACTTTTCCAAAGGGCCAAAAAAGCCTGGAAATTTCCCAAATTCAGGCTTTTGGCTTTGGGGAAGGGGTTTTGGGTTAAAATGTTTTTTTTCTGTTTTCCCAAACCGGGAAGACAAAAGGGCTGGCCTGCTAGACTGGCCCGTTACGGCGTGCGGTCGTAAACGGCCCGGAAGGGAAAGGGGGTGGGAAATGGGTTTTTTTTTGGGCGGGGGTTTACTGGGTTTTGGAACGGGGAGGTTGAAGGGGAGGGATCCAAAATCATGACTCTGAAAGCGGGCGCTGAGGAACGTTTGGTTTGTGGCGGGGGAAGGAGGGGGGAGACAGGGGGTGGGGCAGTGGTTGGAGGCCCGGGGCCCCGGGGTTTCGGGGCCTTTTTTGGCCAATTTTTTTTCCCCTCCATTTCAACTCATGAAATTCCTGATGGGGATTTGACATGTTGGGGTGGAAAAACCATTTAAAGGGTTTTCTTCCCTTTAACTTATGGCTTTTTTAAGGGCAAAGGGGCATAGAAATGGGCTGGGTGACCCAAGGGTTTGCTCAAAAAAGCCCAGGCTTGTGAGGTCCTGGTCTTTTTTTGACAGGCGAAAAAAAGGGGAGGAGGGGGGTTTTCCCGTTGACCGGGGCTGGGGGAATCAAATCGCGGATTTCCCTAAGCGACCCCCCTCCCCCTTTTTTGGGGCGGGACCCGTTTTGGGAAAATACCCCATCGTCTTCCCCCTTTTCCGGCCCCAAATGAGGGAAGCGCTCGAAAAAGAAAAAATTTTTGGGAAAAGCCGGGATGGACCCGCAATGTCTTTCATAATACCCACCCATAAAACACAGGTAAATTGTCGCCCCTAAATTTTTCTGCCCCAAAAGGCGCGGGCAAAAAAGAAAAGGGGCCCCTGCAAGGCGTTGCAGGACCGCCATTTTTGCTGTTTTGCCCGGTTTCCCCTTCCCCCTCCTCTGATGGCATCATTTAATTTGGGGGCGTCAGGCAACTAAATCTTCCTTTGATTTTTAAACCCTCCTTTTCTGCCCCCAACCGCTTTTGTCACCCAAAGGGGTTTCTTAAAAGGGTTTAAATCCCCCGTGGGGGGGTACCATTGCCCCATTTGGGCTCCCTTCATTTTGGACGGATTTTGTTATGTGATGACAAAAATTTGGGGCCGTAAATGCGGGAACGAGGAGGAAAAACTGCAAGATGCGGGGTTGCTTTAAAAACCACTGAAGGACAGATTGGCGACGATGTTCGTTACTTAGATTACGGGGCCCCTAAAACCCAGCGATGACAGGCCTAAAAGGTCCGGCCCCTGCCACCCGTTTGGCATGCTGTTGTCCCAGCACGGAAGGAGCCCCTTCCCCTTAGTACCTCTACCCCCCTTGGCTCCCCCCCCTTTTTGTTTCGCTTACCCCCTGAAAATTTTAGTTTCCTTGTTCAGAAATATAAAAATTTTGAAAAAGGTATGGAATATTTTTTGAAAGTCTCTTATTAAAAGACGGCAAATCAAAAGCTTATTCTCAAATCCCTTAACCCAAAACAAATTTAAATTAAATTTAACCCCAATTTTTGTCTTCAACAAATTGGACTGGGCAAAAGCCCAAAAAACCCACGTATCTTTTTATTTTTTTGGTATAATAAAACGGTTTTTTTTGCACCTTTCAATTCACCTGTGGTGAAAAAAAAATTTGCTGTTTTATGTTTTTATAGATGTTTGGTCAATGAACACTGCTTGGGGGGCAAAATTTCAAAAACACTTTAACTTTTTATGTTTTGTAGAAAATAAAACGATTTTTTTTCCCACCTTTAAATTCCCCTGGGGTGAATATAGAATTGCTTTTTTTAAGATTTACAAGATCCGCGTCCCAATGAACAAGTTTGGGTGCGAAAAAGTCAAAAAAAACACGTAACGTTTTTTTTTTGGTAAAAATTAAACGAAAAATTTTTTTGCCCCCTTTCAATTCACCTTGGGGTGGATATAGAATTTTTTTTTAAAAATTTACGTAGATGCGCTTAAATAAAACAATGCTGGTGGGGAAAAAAAGTCAAAAAACACTTTAACTGTTATGTTTTTGTTTTTAAAAAACGGTTTTTTGGGGGCCCCTTTTTCAATTAAACCTTTTGGGGGTGAAAAATAGAATTGGGCTGTTTTAAGATTTACGTGTGCTGGTTAAATGAACAATGCTGGGGGGCGCAAAAGTAAAAAAAACACTAATGTTTTTTTTTGGTATAAAAAACTGTTTTTTTTTGGAACCTTTTTAAATTCACCTGGGGTTTAAATTATAAAAATTTGCTGTTTAAGATTTACATAGTTTCGCGTAAATGAAAATGCTGGGTGCCCCAAAAAAGCCCAAAAAACTATAATTTTTGATGTTTTGGGAAATCAAAACACGGTATTTTTGGGCAACAAAAAACCTTTTCTACTACAAGATTGCGGGAAATTTTTTAATTTAACTGAAAAGGTTTATATCAAAAAGCCCTTGGGTTAAAAAGGGAAAAAAATTTGAAAATGAACACCCATCGGGAATGTATACTGAAATAAAAAAAGGGGATTTTTCCCAAGCAAACCCAAAGGGAAAACCTGAAAAGTTACTAGAAATGTTGTGAATCCAATAAAATTCAGGTTTTCCCCCAAATTACCCGGGAAATCTTTCAATAGCAAACTTTTTAATAATAAAGATTTTTCCAAAAATGTCTACATAAGTTTTTTGAAAAAATTTTAAACCAAATTTTCCCTTTAAAAGTTTGAGCTTGCCCTGTGTTCGCCCCCGGCCCCCCCCCCCCCCCCCCGGGGAACCCCCCCGCCGTGAATTTACAGGGGTTAGTTGCTGTTTTAAAATTTTTCCTAGTTTAATTTACATAAAACCCTTAAAAATTTTCTTTAATCTAACAAAAATTGGGGGGGATCAAGCTAATAGTAGATTTTCCCCCTTCTGTGCAGAAATAGCCCTAATTTCGCTGGGGCTTTTTGGGCCACGGGCGGGACGAAAGGTCCTATCCCCTATGAACTGGAGGGGACAGGGAGGCTAAAAAGGAAACGGGTTCTATGTTAAAACAAAGGTTTTCATGTGTTTTTTTCCACCCAATCGAAACCCAAATACACATCCCAGTCATAAACGTCGCACACCACCTTTCCCCCCCCACCTGCTTATTCTTAAAATTCTGATTTGTTTCCCCCCCAAAAAATTACGGGAAGCGCCAAAAAAGGGGGCATCTTAATAGTGAAGCAAAATTTTTTAAAACCTTAATTAGCATGATCGGAAATTTCGATACCTTTTTTTTTAAAAAAAACCTTGCCGTTTAACTTTGCCCCGATAAAAATCCCTAACACTAGAAATTTAAGGGCCCTTTCTGTCACACACCCTCCAATACATTCCGGGAAAAAAACGAGGAAAGAAAATGAAACAAACACACAAAAAAACCCCAAACTTTTATTTAAAAAACCCCCCCCGCATCAGCATTTTTAAATTTTTTTTTTTAATTAAATAAATAGATCATATGTTGACCCGACTTTGACCACCGAATCTAAAAGACGTAGTCCAAAGGAAACCCTTATAAATAAACAGAAACTTTCACCCAAATGCACTTTAAAAAAAGGCGGGAAAACCTTTGCCACCCATCGGGAAAGCGGGGGTGGGGTTTGACGGCACTGGTTTTCCTAAACACGGGGATATTTTTAACCCCCCAAGCAAAAAAAGGGGTGATTCGAAACAAAATAAACTTTCCCAAAAGTACAAAAAAATAAAAGTCACTCACCAGAAAGATCCCGAATTTCTGCACCAAAGCACAGGAGAAATAGAAAGCCCGGTAGTATCCTTCACAGCATATACAAAAACAAAATCACCATAGCTTTTGCCCGCGGATCCCATTGGGTTTAAAAAATGTGTTCTTTTATTGGAGAAAATTTTTAAAAAAAAAAACCCAATATGAGCAGCAAACAAATACTATCAGTGCAAGTCCCATAATTCGCACTGTGCAATCGGGGGTGCTAAAGTTTTTTTGGGTTTAAAACATTCCTTTTGTAGCTATAAATTTATTTAAGGGTTTGTTTGATTAAATAGTGCACCTGGAGAGATAAAATTTGACTTCCCCCCCTTTTGGGAAGTGCATATGTAAAAATTTCCCCTTTAAAAAACCAAAACCTTTTCAAGATGGAAAGAAAAAACAAAAAATATGAGTTTAAAATGATTAAATTAAAGGGGATTTATCGCTTCTTTTAGTTGGGGTGGTTTTCTTGAAAGTTGATGCTCTCCCCCTTCCCCGAAATCCCGGGGGGTTTTTTTCCCCTCCCACTGGTGTTTCTTTAAATGGGAAAGGGGGTGAAACATCCCCCCCTTCCCCTGTTCAATGCTGGCTCCAGTGTGTCCCCCCCTTTTACATTTTTCGTCCCCCTCCCCATGCCCGTTTTTATTTTTAAAAGGGGTTTTTTCATACCACCCCTGCTTTTCAATTTTAGTCTAAAAAAGTCCTTCATGAAATCAGCGCTGATCCCCTTCTGGGAAATTTGTCAGTTGAATCCATCCAGAGCCCCCGATCCTTCCCCCCCTTTATTTTACATAAGGGACCGACCCCACAATTCTGCGTTTTCTGAAATTTTAAAAAAATAGCTGCCGTGTCAATGAGGGGGCAGTTTGCTGATAGAGTGAAATTTCGGGGGCCCCTTCATCAGGAGCATTAAGGGACCGTGGCACAATTCTGCTGTTTTTTGATTAAAAGAGACCCGACTGCGATGTTAATGGGGGAGGCAGCTAGCTGTATAGAGTGAAATTGTTTTTCCCGCCCCTTTAAATTTGAGTGAAAGGCCCAAAAGGGAAAAAAAGCTCCATGAATTCGGCCATCCAGGGGGAAAAACCCGAAAAGTAAATTTTTAGGGGCCCTCGGCTAATGAAAGCCCAAAGGGGGGGGATCCAATATCCCACCAACAACGGGGAAGTTAAGGGTTTTCAGAAAAAGAAAAATAAAAGGGAAAACTGTGAAAACAAGACAAAACCCCTTTTTCCCAAAAGCATCCAATTGCAAAGTTCTTGTTTTCACCCGTTTTTCCCCTTAATTTTGAAGTCCATTTTTTAAAGAAATTGGGTTTCAAAACCCCCTTTTTAAATCATGGCCAAAAGAAAAGGCCACGGGAACCCCTGTTTTTAAAATTTATAAAACAACCTAAATTCTCTATCCCAATTTTTTTTTATATAAACCCTCCCACATTTGGATCGGGAACTTTTTCTAATTTCCCAAAAAAAAAAAACCACTGACATTCCTCCAAAGGACTTACAAAAAAAGTTTTGGGGAAAACCACAGAAGGTTTGTACAGCAAACTAAAAATTTCAAATTGAAGATTCTTCTGATTTTTCAAATTTTTTTGGAGATGTGGTTTCATCCCACAAACTAAAGTCTTGGAAAAACGCAAACAATCAAAAAAAAACACCCTATTGGGTATTGCAATATATGAACATTCATATACCGTATTTTTCGGACTATAAGGCGCACCGGATTATAAAATGCGCATTATCAATGAGCGCCTGTTAAGTCTTCTTGGTTCATATATAAGGCGCACTGGATTATAAGGCGCGGCACATTAAATGAAACAAAGCTCAGACCGCAAGCCAAGCTTCATTCAACACTTTCACAATAACTCTCAACTTGTAAAGTTGTAACAAAAGTCAATACATGTACATATTTCCGTGCCGTATCGCAATATACGTGTCACACTTAGTGAAGCTTATTTGCAACTGATTTGCAACTGATTTGCAACTGATTTCGGAACGTATTTACGTCGGAAATCCAACGTGAATCAGTTCTGAAATCAGCCGTGTGAACATAGCCTTAGTGAAGCTTATTTGCAACTGATTTGTAACTGATTTCGGAACGTATTTACGATCGGAAATCAGTTACAAATCAGTTACAAATAAGTGTCACTAAATTAGCTGTAAATACGTTCTGAACAAAACCCAAGTGAAGAATTGATTCATATATAAGGCGCATCGGACTATAAGGCGCACTTTCGATTTCTGAGAAAATCATAGGCTTTTATGTGCGCCTTATAGTCCGAAAAATACGGTATTATAATTGTTACCATTGGAAAGAGAAGCAAAGGTTTTAGTTGGAACAGCATTAAGACATGAGGTACATTTCCTATGTCCACATGTGTGAAATCCTGAGATGTGGAACCAAGTGTTGTGTTTATGTTGTTCTTTATCAAAAAGGCTAGGAAAGAGGTAAGATCCTATCGTAGGGGCCCTGCGTGATATGAATCTAACATGTTTTTGCAGGAAATCTTGCATGTCCTCTGACACATATAATAAAGGCAGATTTTTTTTTATCATATTGACAATGCATTTATATTGAAGACTATATGTAGTGGAGAAGAAGATATTCCCAGAAATTTTACTTTTGGATTTATAGGTATTGGTCAAGAAATTTTTACGATATAATTTATACTTTTTTCTTAGCTGTCATGAGACAACTATTGTTGTATCTGCAACATCTGACACGCTCACAAGTGTCCTGTTCTGCTGATGTATTTGCAGAGTCCATAGTACAATTTCTCCTCATTCTGACCAATTCACCAAAAGGAATATTCTTTATAACCTGTTGGGGATGACATGAACTGGCTAGAAGAGTAGTGTTCCTTGCCATAGATTTTCTATACGATTTGACTGAAACATACATCGACATTACCAATAAGAGTAACATCTAAATAATCAATACTTGATTTTTGGTTCAAAAATGTAAAATGAAAGTTCATAGTATTGTTGTTCGTATACTCTATGAATCCTGGAATGTCTTGATCATCTCCCTCCCACACCAGGAGCAGGTCATCAATATAGCGACCATACCACCTGATGCGGGGGGAGTATGGATTGGAGGGATGAAGCAACTGACGTTCTTCCCATACAGCCATAAAAATGTTGGATAGCAATGGGGAGAAATGAGCCCCCAAAGATGCTCCCAATTTTTGAAGATAGAACATAAACATAAAGTAGTTATGTGCCAAAAGGTACACAACCGCTTCTATGATGTAATTATTTTTTTGGGGTATTTGAAAAATTACTGTATTTGTTCAGAAAAAATTCCAAAGCTAATGGGGCTTGATCATGGGGTATACTGGGATAAAGATTTCTGATGTCACATGTTAGCCAACTATAATTGCTATCCCACTCCAATTGTTCTATCATGCCTATAAGATGTTTTGTGTATTTTATATATACTGGTATGTTGACAATAAGGGGCTGTAGTTGATGATCTATCCATTCAAGTGTTTTATGAAGGGAACCTAGAAACAATCGGCCGAAGTATGGGGGGAAATTCTCCTTTATGTACTTTCGGCAATGAGTGATATATTGGAGTAATCGGATTTTCTACAAAAAAGTTTTCTGACAAATTAGTTGTAAGTACCCCTAAATAAATTCCCTCATCCAATATTTTTAAAAGCTATTTTAAATTGTGGCGTAAGATCTTTATCTAGGACTTTGTTGGTCGGATAACATTTCTACATTTATTTTTTCATACAGGCCTGCATTTAGTACAACAAGTACAAGATCTTTATTATTATTCTTTGTTCTTTTTTTCTTTTTTAGTTAGGTTATTTCTGATTTTAGTTTTATCTATGGACGGATGTAGCCTAGCCAGATCCTCCTCTAGTCTTTCGTGAAAAATCTCCAGATTTTGTGGTCTGGATTGTGTGGCATATGATCCCTGAGTAGTCCCGAAAATAATCACTCGAATCATTAAAAGCTTCTATGGTCTCTGATGCTAAAGATCTCAAGTTAGAAATACCGCATAGCTTCTCTTTCCAATGGTAATAATAATATACGAACGTTCATAAATTGCAATACCCAATATGTTGTTTATTTGATTGCTTGCGATATTTGCAAGACATAGTATGTAGGATGCACCACATGTGCTCTAAAAGTGAGAATCAGAAGACATCATTCAGATTCTGCATGTTTAGATGCTGTACGACCTTCTGTGGTTTCCAAACATTTTTTGTAAGTCCATGGAGGAGATGTCAGTGGTTTTTCTTTTTCGGGAATAGAAAAAGTTACCAGATCCAAATGTGGAGGGGATTTTTAAAAAAAATTATTGGATAGAGAATCTAGGTGGATTTATGATTTACAAACGAGAGTTCCCCATGGTCTTAATATAAGGCAGGAATTAATGTATCTTTATTAACTCACATTGTTGCTTTCTTTCTCATTTTGAAGAGATATTTGGCTTTTAAAGGGTGTATTCACATATGCACTCCCAAAAGGGGAGGAGAAGATTATGTGATCTCTCCAGGTGCACTATTTAATCGACTGCACTGGCTATTATTTGTATGCTGCCTCATATGGTGCCATAAATACAGATACGTGTGGTACACCATGCTGGCTTACAACCTATTAGTGACACCCATACTATTAGATTAGGCGGTCTGCCCAGCACTTTCTGGGTGTCCAACAAAAAACACAGAAACCCTCCACTCCCCAGCACTGTTGGGCAGATAAAAAATATGACATACTGGAAAAATTTTAAATCTGAGGTATTAGTTGGTACAGGGGCCCCAATACGCAAGCTTTCAACCGGCATCAACGGTCCTCATGTCTTGCGAGTCGCTGTACTTAAAATTTACAGAAAAAACACATACAAAAAATGGGACATTACTTACTCAAAAAACACTGCAATTTTTTGGGCCATATTCACAGCTCAATGGCTGGACTAGACTGAAGCCCGTAGCAGGCAGCTCTAGCCTATATGCTACCTGGGAAAAATTAACCCTAATCTATTAGTATGGGTGTCACTAACAGGTTCTAAGCCAGCATGGTGTACCACACATATCTGTATTTATGGCAACCTTCTGTATCGCCTTATTTATATGCAATTGTAACCACCCTCCTCATGCATTGAGAGTGTGTGAGTGGCTGTTTTATTGGTATTTTTGCATTTGCATTATACTGTGGCTTTTCTGCATGCTGGTGTGAACAGGTATTAAAGTAATGTGCAGTTTTTTATTATCTGTTTCCCTAGCAGTGGGTTATGTGAGCTGCTCAGCAATTAGCTGTACCTGTTAATTTTTCCCAGGTAGCATATAGGCTAGAGCTGCCTGCTACTGGGTTCGGTCTAGTTCAGCCATTGAGCTGTGAATATGGCCCAAAAAATGTCAGTGGTTTTTTTGAGTAAGTACGGCTGAGGCCCAGGCCATAGCTTCACTTGGGAGCAGGCTGATGATGAAAGCCACTTCGGCTCATTCAGATAGGAACTGACGTGCCAGGACCTCAAAATGGATGTTGCACTAGTTGAGGAACCTGCTATATGTCTTGGGATCACCATGGTAATGAGAGGGCAGAGGCAGATGCAGGCTTGGACTGGCAATAACAACGTAAGGTGGAGCTACTACAGGTGCAGGTGTAGACGTAGCCTCAGCCATAAAGGCCTTAATCATCTGAAAAAGTTGCTCCAGAGAGACGCCATAATGGGTAACTATGACTGTGATATGCTGAATGTTAGGCAGGTGTGCATTGGCGGGATCCATCATCAGTTTGTGCTATGATAAGGGGAAGCCAGGTATGTCTATTCTGGGTCACCATGAGAGATGGAAATGCAAACCATACCCTGCGGAGTCTATGGGGCCCCCGGTCTTCAGATCAGCCTGCAACAAGGCTGACATGACTTTTCGCTGTGACAACAGAAGTGCATGATGTAGGACAGCGGGAACAGACAGATAGCAACCACAGACAGGTAGCAAAGTCCCAAGCATGACAAGCGATTGAGAAGGGACATTGAGATCTGTGAGTGGGGGAAGAAGCGGAACGTAGTTTTCGTCTAGCTCTCGGAGAAGGGAGCTTTGAATCGGGAGACTTATATAAATCCTGAGCAAGGGAGCAGAAGCGCATGATTATTTTGGGAAGCGGGTTGTGGTGGAGGCGAGCTTGGAGAATGGGGGGGAAGGGGAACTTGAAGACAAACTGGTTGCACTTTGTGACATATGCTGTGTTGTCTTATTTTACATAATAATTGCAACTGTGATATTTTTATTTTACCTTTTTTAACATTTTACCAAGTAACATGTAGGGTATGTTTGTAGTTGTATGTTGGGGGGTGGGGGCGAAATAAGGAAAAATTGTATTTCAGAGTGTACACTAGTGGGTCTGCTGATTGCATAGATGTTCTAACGGTCATTATATCCTTGTGGATTTAATTCATTTGGTTTATGCATTTATTGTATGCTCTGGAATGTTTAATAAAAAGATTTTAAAAGCAAAGTCCCAAGCAGGTAGCAGACTGGCATAGCGGGGAATAACGGCAGTGCAGGTAAACACAGGAATCAGGACGTCAGTAAATGAAGACAGTAACCAGAGGTCAGGATCAATGTACAGACATCAGGAAACTGACCCAGAGCATAAGCAGGAAGTTCCAATATCCCCAGGTGGTGGTCAGTCATTGGACAGGTATTTAGGTGCTGTCTCTTTGAATCTTGGCAAGCCAATGTGAGCTCGCTGGCAGCAGCAAAGTCTGGAGCAGGAGTGAGGATAGGTGAGTACACTCTGGCAGAAGGGACAGGGGCCACAGCTGAGACATAGCATTACCGTGGTCCGGAGTGGGGTCCATGGCATGGACCGTGATAGTTCCATTACTATGGTAGCCAAAACAAGCTTGGCGAAGGCCCTATGACTTTCACCATCATTTCTTTGACTTATTGCCACACCAAAGGAGGATTCAGGAGTGAAATGTAAGGGGGATAAAAAAACACAAACAACCTGATGCCTCCTTTGCACCATATTTTGTAGTCATGCGACTGACACTGTCACATGAGTAGAAAATATGGGGCAAGGGAGACATTAGATTTCAGATCAGATCCCCTAAATATATTCAGACAAAGCCCCCTAAATGTATATCCTTTCCCACAGGCAGCACTGGGAACTTCAGTAGGTGGATTAATTGCAAGCCTTATATACAGTAATCATGCCTTACTCTACTGTAACTGTTGCTCCTGATTCAGTCTAGAGCAAAGGTGTCAAACACAAGGCTCGTGTGCCGAGTCCTGCCCGCCACCTTGTGTTGCCCGGCACTTGTTTCTGAGCTGAGCCGAAATGACTAGTGATGAGCGATTATAATCGACAAAGTTAAAATCGGCACGATTTTTAGGCTGATCGGAAATTTCCAATCACGCGATATTTTAGGTGACAATCTGCAGATAATCTATTACTATGGCGCCATTTTTGAAGCTTCCTGTCATTTTAGCAGCCAGCAAATCAGATTAGAGCATAGAGCAGGGTGAGCTGGGTGTGCGACGTCATGACTGGGATGTGTATGGTTGTCATTGGCTGGAAAAATCACATGACCTCGTTTTGTATAGAACAGCGTTTCCTGTTCAGTATCAGTCTTTCAGTATCTCTCACTAGAGCAGGACATGTGCTAGGTCTCTCTCAATACAACTCAGCTCAGAGACACAGTTATTCTCTTTATTCATACAGAAAACTAGCTTTTAGCTGTGAACATTAGAATATAGGTAGATTAGAGAATTTCAGTTCTTAGTTAGACAGAGACTTTTAAAGAAGCATCTAGTGCTGTCCAGCCGCGGGGGGGGGAAGAAAGATAGGCAGGCAGGCTTTGGAAAGGAGGGTGTATATTGTGCAGCCCAGACTCTGCTTTGAACCTGCATTGAAATAGCATTTTTTTACCACTTTTGGCCCAACACACCTCACACCTGAGGTGAAATTGTACCTTTTATTGTGTGCAGCCCAGTTTTGTTCAAAGAGCCACCTTGTACTGAAATTAGGATACAGAAATTTTCTAGTAACTGCTGTTGTATTTCATTGGGGCAAAAACCACCTTTTTGTTATCTGTATAACTTTTAAATAGCTGTATTTTAATTTGGTGCAGCCCAGTTTTGTTCAAAGAGCCACCTTGTACTTAAATTAGGATACAGAAATTTTCTAGTAACTGTTGGTGTATTTCATTGGTGCAAAAATCACCTTTTGTTATCCGTATAACTTTTAAATAGCTGTATTTCACTTTTGTGCGCCCAGTTTTGTTCAAAGAGCCACCTTGTACTGAAATTAGGATATAGAAATTTTCTAGTAACTGTTCTCATGTGTCATTGCTGCAAAAAACGCAATTTCTCATCCGTGTAACTTTTGAATAGTTTTATTGCGCTCGCTAAATCTCAGTTTGGCGCAGATAGCGCACTTGTATGATAGTTTTGAAAACTATCAATTCCTAGTCCTACTGGCATGTTGTAAATCCTGGGACTAAAGGGGAAGAACACTGTTGATTTTGTCTTACAGTTCTTCACCAGACCGCATTTCACAGGTATTCGCTAGAAACAATTCTGTTTCTAATCCTAGTTGGCTGTAATAAATTAGAGGGATTTAAGAATAGCTGTGATTTGCCGTCTTTAAATAAGAGAAAACTCTTCCATACCTTTTTAAATTTTTATCTTTCTGAACATGGAGCGAAATGCATGTAGTAAGCGAGCAAAGAGGGGTGTAGGACATGTTTCATAGTTTCATAGTTTGTAAGGCCGAAAAAAGACGAGACGTCCATCCAGTTCAGCCTGTTGTGCTAAGGCGTTGATCCAGAGGAAGGCAAAAAACCCCAATGAGGCAGAAGCCAACCGTCCCCACCCCGGGGAACCACCCCCCTATCCCCGACTGCAATCCGGCAATCGGAAAAATCCCTGGATCAATGACCCCTCTCCAGAATCCTAGACACTATAACCTGTTATATTATTACGCTCCAGAAATGCATCCAAACCCTTTTTGACATGGAGGTAGAGGTATGAGAGAAGGTGCTCCTTCCAGTGCTGGCGACAACACGCAAGCCAGCGGCTCGTCGGTTGCAGCACCCCCAGGCCTGTCATCGCTGGGTCGGTGCCCTGTGACTCTCAGTAACGAACAGTGTCGCCAATCTGTTCTTCAGTGGTTAATGCAACCTGCATCCAGCCGTCTTACCTCCTCATCCTCCCAGTCACAGCCACAAATGTCGTCATCATCATCGTCAGCATCCGTCCAACATGAAGCGAAGGCTACCCAAATGTCAATCCGTGTACCCACCACTGTGGATAATCCATTTTCTGAAGACCTCTTTGACAAAATGCAGTTGGGGTCAGAAGGCATTTCAAAAGATCAAGAGGCCAAAGAGGATGATTTTGTCTGCTCTGACGCCAAATCGCTGATGACGTCAGAGGAGGAGAAGGAAGCCGGTCAATCGTCAAAAATCCCAGGCGGTCGGCAACGTCTTGTAGTGCCTGTTGCTTAAATTCCACAGCTCCTGGATGCAGAATGTCAGGACAAGGAACTCACCTGTTTTGATGATGATGATGATGATGACGACTACATTGCGGATCGTTGATCGTTTGACTTTCATCAAGATGAAACGGGCATGGATCTCTGATGATGTTGTGGTCCCAATTGCCGAGGTCACCGATTAGTTGCCGGTCTACTTCACATTCCTCTTCAAACAGAAATGGTCCTCTTAAAAAAAATTTTTTTAAATGATCATTTCTAACTGCAATTTTTATTCTCAGTTCTTAAAAGGTCATTTTGCTGGTTTTGCGGTGAGGAGACTGTAAAAGACACCAATTGTACATGGTTTCATAAAAAAAACGTATTACATTTACTCACTTCATCTTTCAAATTTTTCGCACTGTCAATGGTTTTGGGGTCATGGTGCTGTGAGATACAGCTATAATCAAGGTCCTTTGTAACAAAAATGTGGCTTCTAAGTGACATTTCTCCCTCACAATTTTTAACAGTGGCTGAGAAGTCATTTTTATAATTTTTTGGGTCATGCTGCTGTGAAATGTGGCTATACTATAGGTCCTATTCTAAAAAAAATTTGGTTTCTAACAGACATTTGTTCTTCACATTTGTCAAGAGTGGCCAAAGGGTCATGTTTTGAATTTTTTGGGGGCATGTTGCTGTGAAACGCAACTATAATACAGGTCCAATTGTAAAAAATGTGGTTTCTAACAGAAAGTTGTTCTTCACAATTGTCAACAGTAGCTCAACGGTAATGTTTTGAAATTTATGGGGCATGGTGCTGTCAAAAACAGGAATAGTTAGGACACTGTTAGCTAGCAATCCCTGTAGTGAGAGAACCCATTTAATACAATAAAAAAAAAAGAGAAACAAAGACGTGGTGGGATTCCATCCTATTTTAAAACTGTGTTTTCTAGAATTAAACTACTAAAAAACTTGAATGTACAAAACAGCTGATACAAATATTCCTCTGAATTGTACAAGGGAGGTACAGGGAGACTTGAACAGATGTAGGTTATTCAGAGGACATGGTGTATGGAGCACATTCGCCACCCAAGAACAGAGACAATTTCCTCCAACACGTTGAGTAAAATGAGAAAAAGAAAGCCTAGAAAAAGGGCACCTGGGTGAAACAGGATCATCAACCACCAGCATTTCCAAGTGAGGCTCAATTGGTCCGCACTCATATGGAGAGGCAAGCGCTCTCGTAGAGGCAGAAATTTCTCAAGCGCTACCCAGGTCTTGACTGTGTACTGAAGAAGGCTGGAGGTTTTAGCTCACACTTCCGCACTCTGCTTCAGCACGACTGTTTTCGTTGCTGCGTCATAAGGGCATGTTTGCCGTGTTAATGGATGACGGACGCCAGCCTGAGCTCTTACCGCACCCATTGTAACTCGGGCCCTGCTAGCTGAACCTGCGTGTTAATAGATGACGAACACCAGCCCGGGCTCTCACCGCACCCACTGTAACTTGGGCCCTGCTAGCTGAACCTGCGTATTAATAGATGACGGATGCCCGCCCTTGCTCTCACCACACCCACTGTAAGTCCGGCCCTGCCAGCTGAACCTGCGTGATCCACGTTTACAGTCTCACTTGCCTTGATCAGTATTTTCCTGAATGCAGGATTTTCAGACAGGCCTCGTTGACCTACTGGGGACATCTGTTTAGTTTGCTTCACATTCGAATGTCACGGTGGAACAATGTCACCAGTAGAATGGCAAGTAGCTCTAGCAGCATTAATGGAAAACGAGTTGTTTTTAATATAGTTTATTTCTTATTGAGAAATTTTCTGCTGATGCTCCATAAGGGCATCTGTGCGGGTTTTTGGGTCATGCTGCAGTCCAGGACAGAGATGGTCAATGTCCAGTTCAACTAAAATGGTGGTTGAAAGACTCCTTTTTCTGGCAGTGTTTAATTTGTGGGTCATGCAGGTTTAAGGGTCATGCTGTGGTACAAGACAGGGATAGTGAATGGTCTGTGATTTTTTTTCTGTGACTTTTATAACCTAATTGTGTTGCCTAAGATGTAGCACGTATCCAGTTTGCTGTTGTGGATGTTAATTCCAGCTTCTCCAGCCCTGTTTGGGTGTAAGAATGAAGGTGTTGTTCCTCTCCTATAGAAAGTACCAAAACACCTCAATAGGTTAAAGAGATGTGTACAAAACCTCCAGACCTAAATGCACAAATATATCAACTATAGAGGAAAAAGGTCATAAAACATAACTTTTAATAATACTAAATCTAAAAACTATGTAGGTACGCGACTTCAAATGATATAAGATCAAAAATGTGCCAAAAGAGGAAAACTATAGTGTTAGTTAATCCTAAAAGACTCTTATTAAACTAAACTGCCCTATCCTATCAAATACACAGGTGTATCGCCCCGATAAGGGCGTTCCTGTCACCAACCTGACCCTATCTAGACTGGCCCTAGAAAATTAGTAATCCCGTCCCAACATGTTTCGACCCTTCAAAAAGATATTACTTGGTCACATCAGGGGACAGTGTGAAAGTAGGGAACCAATATATGGCCCAGTAAAAAAAGTTTAATAATCAATGCATAAAGTCAGGAATAGAGAAAGAGAGTACCCGCCAGATTATTGCAACTTACTTCATATCTTGCGCCCAAGTGATAGAGCAGGCAATGATAGTTTTAGATTATGTGCAACATACTTACTGATACTGGTGGCAACTCTCTCTCTATAAAAAATCACAGAGGAGTATACTTAGGATCAAGGCATCAGCCAAAACCATAGTCCCAGTTCAGAAACTTACTCTAAAAGACTAATAGGCACTGCTTACCTAAATAGTACAACAGATCTTTCACCCCGTCCGGGTGTTACAGCATCGGCTGTGTTGGAAAGATGCCGCTGACAGAGCGTGCACGCTAGATAAAGCTGCCTGTATGACGTCAGCGTAGTGCGCTCTAAGACACAGAGATGCCGGCAGCCGCGTCTATGGTTATAGCGCATGCGCGGACCACTACAGCATCCGAGCGAAAAACAGGCGCTTATACATATTAGAGCTGCTAGACAAGGTTCATGCCAGCATCATATCAATCAGAAAACGACATTTATCGGCAGAAAATATCCAAAAAGGAATCTCCAAATAAAGGTCAGGGGTAAATAGTAACTATAGCACTGAACAGGTGGAGGAGATATATGTAAAAATCTTTGCCACGTTACCTATTGTCTCCTCTATATAAAAATTCCACTTTGACTAAGAGCCACAATAGACCATTCTTGTAATTGGTTTTCGCCAGCCTATATTTGCCCCTCCTCAGACACATGACTCTGTCTTCTGTGAAACAAGGAGACACACAACATACCTCCTGAGAGCCTCATCGGCCCACTGCCTGAGGGCCGTCACTGTGACCAGGACGGGACTACAAGCTTTCTCGGACCCAGGTCTTCAGGATTATCTTGCTTCAGTATTCAGGCCTGAGTTTGACACCCCTGATTTAGTCAGTCTACACTCAAGGGTAAATTATTTCAGAATTTTTACTGTTTATTTAAATTATATTGCCCAGGGACATATTAGCCATTAGGACCTGGAGGTCCAGTGCCTGGGGTGATTCAAGTTGTTAGGAAGATTTTTATGTACCGTATTTATTTTGAAATTCCTATTCTTTGTCTACAGCTGTGCTTTTGAAATAAAGACCAACAGATTCAACGTGAAATTCAGTCCACATGGAGTGTGTCAGGGGAAATCTTGAATGAATGTCCCTCATATATGTATGTGTGTGTATATGTATATATATATATATATATATATATATATATATATATATATATACACACATATATATACACACTTGATTACAGCAGACGTAATGGCGCTATATACAAATATCTCTCACGATATTGGTGTAGAATGTATCAGAACCAAGCTCACGATATTGGTATAGAATGTATCAGAACCAAGCTCAATAATGATACGAAATATTCTGAGGAGAAAAAAGATTTTCTAATTAAGGGTTTGCGGTTAATCCTAGAGAATAACTACTTTGATTATGATAGCGCCACCTACCGGCAGATACGGGGAACTGCAATGGGGACCAAGGTAGCCCCCCAGTATGCAAATCTAGTAATGGGGGTCTTCGAGGAGAACCACATACAGTATATCCACAAAAACATTTCATGCAATATATAAAACTTTTTAAAAGATTTATAGACGACCTTTTATTTGTATGGACAGGACCCCTTGAAAATATTCCTCAGTTTATCCAACATCTAAACAATAATACCATGGGCTTGTCCTTTACTGCTAACTATCATCCTGAAAAAATAGAATTCCTGGATTTACAAATATTCAATAAAAATGGAAAATTAACCACAACCACCTATTTTAAGTTGATATTAATTCATATATCAATTTTGACAGCGGCCATCACCGTCCATGGCTCAATAACGTTCCTTATGGTCAGTTCAAAAGACACAGAAGGAACTGTACCGAAGACCAGGACTTCTTGAATCAAGCAACAATAATAGAAAAAAGATTTCAGGAAAAGAAATATCCTGACAAGTTGCTACAGGATGCAAAAATTAGAGCCAGCAATTTAACCCAAAAAGAATGTATAGAAACAAAGAAAAAAGGCCCAGAAACTAATCCCAAAAAGCAATATGCCTTAGTAACACGGTACAATTCGTCCCAAACAGAAATTAGAGAAATTCTTCAAAAGTACTGGTATCTGATTAAAAAAGATTCATACCTTGGCCCAATTATTCCCGAAAATCCTAGCCTTATCTTTAGAAGAGCACCAAACCTAAAGAATCTGATTGCACCCAGCAGAACCAGAACAAAAACAACAAAAAAACATACCGATTCCTCATCAGTGGATAGGGCAGGTAGTTTCCCCTGCGGCATGGCGAGATGCATGTGCTGTAAAACAATACGTGAAACAGGCAAAATTATTTCAAATTATTCGAATGATAGTTTTTCTTTTAAATATCATCTAAACGGTACGAGCACCTTTGTCATATATGTCCTAGATTGCGTATGTGGCAAACAATATGTGGGCAGAACCACATGCCCACTCCACATAAGATTGAACGGCCATCGAGCATGTACCAAACGAGGGGATATGAAACAAAGTGTAGCCAAACACTGCAAGGAGCTACATGATCAAAACTTTAATGTATTCAGGATCACAGCCGTTGATACCATACCTGAACACAGTCCAAATAAATTCCAACTACTGAGGAAGAAAGAGATGTATTGGATCTACAAGCTGGGTACTCTACACCCCCGTGGACTAAATGAAGCCATAGAGTTGATCCGTTAATAGAGCAGGAAGATTTCAGGGTTTTTAGTATAATTGCTTCTTTTCTACTAAACTAATATAGATAAAGATTTTAAACCAACCACATTTGCACAGCACTTTAAGTAGGTTTATAAGAATATATATATGCACACATTTGACTATACCCATAATTCAAGAGGACCAGTGCACCAATACACACTGAATTCATAACGATAAGAAGGCACACAGCACTTTACTGTACCTTTTTCTAACATTTTTATTTCGACATATGTCGAAAAATTAAATGTATGCAAACATATAAATTTGCAAATTACTGCTCAAAATCACAGCAATGCATGATTTAGAACTCAAAGAGGTAACATATAGCAAAACGGATATAAAAAAGAAAGAGAACCGCATGTAATTAACTATGGAAGTAAAAAGGAATCAACAGATGAACACTATTCACACTTCAAGACTATTACTGTATGAACATATAATGAATCCATAATGATAAGAAGACACATAGCACTTTACCCAACCTCTTTTTTCGACATTTTTATATCGACACATGTTGAAAAATTAAATGTATGCAAACAAAAAATATTGCAATTACTGTTCAAAATTACAGTATTATGTGATTTAGAACTTAAGAAATAATGTATAGCAAAATGACCTCAAAAAAAGGGGAAGAGAACTAAATGTAATTAATCATAGAAACAAAAAGGAACCCATCTTGATGAACCCTTTGAAAGGCAAATGACTGGCATTTAGGACCATGTTTCATCCTACTTCATCCCTACTGTCTTGTGATCTGGATTGATGTGTGACTGACAATGAATACACCAATTAGATACTCTTTGCTAAATTTGATGATGTTTTTATTCAACCTGTTATCTGCACTTTGTATCTTTATAAGTTTGAACAAGATACAGTAGATCATTCATCCCCTGAGAAGCATTTGAATAACGCGAAGAAAGGAAAAGCGTCGGGTTTTACATGCTTTTAAATTGTTTTAGATTGGTGAGGTTATCGCCTAGCCTTTTTAGAATAATTAAAGTAATTTTCTGGATTCCCTGCCTGATCATTGGCATTACTGGATTGGCGAATGCGTGGTTCACCATCTCTTATTTCTCTACTGTATATATATATAGTTTGTGTGTATATGTATGTAGTATATATGAGGTGTGTGTATATTATGTGTATATTATATATAATATATATATGTGTGATTGTATATATATAGATATATATATCTATATATATATGTATATATATGTGTATATGTATATATATATGTGTGTATATATGTGTATATATGTATATATATATGTGTGTGTGTATATATATATATATATATATATGTATGTATATATATATGTATACTATGTATATATACGTATATATTTATGTAATATATGTATACAGATATGTCGACAGTTCTAACACTGCGACACTATTGAAGTTTGGTCTTTCATTCCCCCAAGTCTCCTTACCTTGGGGGCATGTGTTTGGACATTGAAAGGTGCATGCCAGGACATTTGGCGGGATTGTAAACTCCTTTGTAATTACACCCTTCCTGACTGTTGCAACCTTAACATATCCCCACACCTCTGCTCAGAACCGTGGGGGTCGGAGCACCTTTGTGCCCCGGAAAACTATGTACTCTAGATACATGCGTCTGCTGTTGCATTGTTGAGACCTGGAAGGTGCTTCTACACAGATTAAAAATCCTGTAGGGCCAGGAACCAACGGGTCACCCTCGCATTCTTCCCTTTGTTTAATGGGCCATCCATTTCAATGGGGAGTGATAAGTGATCACCCTAAAATTGCCTCCCCACCAGATAGTACGCTCAGGCCTCGATTGCCCATTTCAGAGCCAGAATTCCCTCTTACCAATCGAGTAGTTCTTTTCATGCTGCGACAGGCTTCCCGGCTGAGGGGGTGCCCGACGGGGCTGCTCTTCACCATTAACCCTTTGGGACAGGAGCTGCACTAAACCCACCTCTGAGGATCCGTCGTGTACTTATTGGGAATTCCCTTCGAAATCTGGGGTAACAAGCTACAGTCTCTTACAGAGACCACCTTAAGTTTCAGAAAATGGTTGATCAGCCTCGGGTTTCCACTTTATGCTAGGTGGATTTCGCTCCCCTTGGTGAGGATCTGATGAGAGGGGCAGCTATTTGGAAAAGGCTGGCACAAACCTCCGTGTAGTAAACCTGCAATGCCAAGGAAGGCTCTAACCTGTTTCTTGAGACACAGGTTGAGGCCCACATTTTGATATGGCCTCGAGCGTGTCTACCTGGGGTTTGATGGACCCCTCGGCCAATATTATACCCGAGGTAGGAGCCTCCTCTAGCACTATTTGCGCACTTCTGTGGTTGGGCCGTGTAGACCGGCGGCCCCTAATCGCGTCTAGGTTGCTTGCACCTTATGCCGGATGCGAATCCAATCGCCGCCGTAGATCACCACATCATCAAGGTATGCGGTCTGCATTGTTTTTTGCGGCTGCAGGATGATGTCCCATTAACCTCCTGAAAGGTCTCAGGGCCCATGCAAACCAAAGGGGCAGGACGACGTACTGGAAGTGTCCCTTGGGGTATGAAATATGCCGTTTCTCTTTTGGCCCTGATCTGTGAGGGGTACCATAGCCAATACCCTTTGGTGAGGTCTAAGGTGGTCATATACTCGCTGTGGACCCAACCTCTCGGATCAGCTCGTCGGACCCTTGGCATGGGGTAGCATCATCGGAATTTGGGAGACTTCATTAACTTGCGGAAAGTCATTACACAAACCGCA
Source organism: Phyllomedusa bahiana (assembly GCA_025379985.1). NCBI lineage: Eukaryota > Metazoa > Chordata > Amphibia > Anura > Hylidae > Phyllomedusa > Phyllomedusa bahiana. The sequence goes on along the minus strand of JAODAL010019552.1, from coordinate 43,093 downwards.
AGTAACATATGGCTTAGGGTTAATCACGATGGGGTGGACACACACTCTTGGGACTTCTCATTACCCCCAGGGCTAGCATTTTCCTCACTTCTTCTGAAATGGCTTGCCTCTGGGCTTCTGCAATCCCTTGTATGGCTCTCAGACACCACCTTTTGGCCGGGGCTCGGGGTGACATGTCATGTTGGGATGACATCTGTCCCGGCCAGGCAGTTCAGAGAATACCCCTCGGTTCCTCAATGTAGGAACTCCGGACCTCCTGTCTCTCGAGACCTCTGACAAGGACTCCGCGATACGGACGGGGTAACTCCTTGTTTGGGACTCACTCCCTGACTCCCCTTGCAGCACCAGGCTTTCTCGTCCTTCCAGGGTTGGATTTGATGAGCGTTAATTGGTAAATTTGGTAGGGTTTTCTTTTTCCTGGCTGGAAAACCTTTGTAATTCACCTCACTAGCCCGTTACAGATCTCATAGGGGCCTTGCCATTGTGTAGGAACTTGCTCTCTACAGTTGGTACAAGTACGAGCCACCCTGTCCCAGGGCTGAAATGGACCTGCTCTTGCGGTCTGTTGTAAACACGGGCAGGGGCTTCTGGGCCTGTGCATGTTCTCCTCTTACAAATGGGCCATAACTGCCGCATCCTGTCTCTGAATGTCGGCCTATTATGTCTATGACCACTTCTGTAGGGGGTTTCCTCTTGCTCCATGGTTTCTCTGGCTATGTCCAGGAGCCCTCGGGGATGTCTCCCATATTGCAGCTCGAATGGAGAGACCCCGTCGGGATGCCTGTGGGACCTGCCCGGATGGCGAATTAAGATAGGGAACAGGTGGGTCCCAATCCCTACATCCTTGTCCACCACCTTTTTTAACGTTGGCCCTTTATGGATTTATTCAAAGCGCTCGACCAGCCAGCTGGTCTGGGGATGGTACACGGATGTGGCGCAATTTTTAGCAGGCGGCATAGCTCTTTGGTTAAACTATGGACATAACGGGCGGTAAACTGATCAGGTCAGGATCTCCCTTGGGGTATCCCTGGTGTGCGGTGGCGTGAATTGCTGAAAACAGTCCTAGCTATCCCTTTAGAGGAGGTATTTTGAGGGCTATAGCTTCAGGGTAGCGGGTGGGCAAAATCCTGTACAACCAAGATTGCTGGTTGCCCTCTAGCTGATTTAGGGAGGGGGACGACCAGATCATGCCCTATCCGCTCAAATGGTACCTCTATAATGGGGAGAGGAACCAATGGACATCCGGAAATGGTCTAGGGGCGTGGGACCTGACATCCGGGCAGGACTGACCAGAATTCATCCATTGCCTTTGTAGATGCCGGGCCAGTAGAAGATTACGCTCCCCGTCTCCCTAGTTATCTCCGCCCCCAAGTGTCCCCCAACACTGGGAATGTGCCAGCTCTAAGATCATACGGACATGTGTTTCGGGGGTACTAACAACTGTTCCACCACTCTGTTGGCGTCTTTCTTACCGGTTTATAAATTTTTCCCGTACGGCGAAGTGCGGGTAGACCAATACACCTCTCCTGGTTCCTGCGGTCTCCCATCCAATGACCTTTACGCTTTTCCAGCGGTAACCCAGGTTAGGGGTCCTTCACGCTTGTTTCTGTGCCAAATTCCCATCTCGAGATGGCAAAGGAGGAGAGTTCTAAACTCAGAGAGGGGGTCTCATCTGGGTCTCCAGCCAGGACCGACAAGGGAAAGGCACAGGTTCAACATTACCACTTGTTTGGCACACGTCATTTACAGCAGGTACATCTTATACATTTTATTGAGTTTTATTTACCAACAGGTCCCAAAACAAGCGTGCAAAGTCACGCCATAAGTTCCTGCGCTCGGGACCAGGTAAATTGGTCATCCACACGCCGCCACCTCTGTTGGGTGAACCCAACAGGCAAGTCTCCTATTGCCAGTATGGCAGTGGGGTAGTCCCTGGTGTTGTCAACATGGATACAAACTACCCCTATCCGGTGTGAGGGTTAGTTGCTCTGGGCTCACCAGTCGGGCTTGCACAGGGGCACCTAAGCTCCCGTGTCCAGGAGGGCCTGACACCAAATGTACATTAATGGTAAACAGGGCACTCTCGTCGGGTCCTTCCGGCGCGACACGGGGAGTGGAATATGGAAGGCCGCGGCAAACAGGAGGTACGCCTCCCAATCCCAAATTCACATGGGTTCCTCCTGACCCGGCAACGTGCCGCCACATGTCCCAGTCCTTGGCATCGCCAGCAGACTAAGGTGTCACCACGGGGGGGGGCCCCTTAGAAACAGGGTTCCCGTTTTGGGGTAGGTGCTCTCCCCCTTTTCCGTATACCGGTGAACCCCCTTTCGGGACAGGAGCAAGTCTTACCGCGGTGGAGGTCCTGCGGATTCCTAGGGGTATGTAGGACCTGCAGGAACTCCTCTTGTAGCGCTGTACCGTTCCACAACCGCGACCAATTCGTCCACGCTTCTTTTGGGGTCGGTTTGTACCCCACGCACCTCTGGAAGCTTGATGGAAGGGACCGCCCACAAAACGGTCACGGACCACTCGCTCGACAACTTGGGCAGGTGTGTGGGTCTCGGCTGTAGCACTTTGTTGGTAATGTGGAAACAGGTCGTGCATTTTGTGACCTGGCGGCTGGCCGGATTAAACTCCCAGGCTTGTACTCTCTGGGCCCGGTTACGGCCACGGGGTGACCCCCAAGTCGGGCCAGGATCTCCCCCGCAGTTTGTTGTAGTCCTTGGCGTCTTTGACAAGCAGTACGAAGTAGGCCTTCTGCGGTTCGCCGTTTAGGGAAGGAGCCAGGACATCCGCCCATGGTCAGCGGCAGCCAGCTGCTATTCTCTCTGCTATCCGCTCAAGGTCCCCTGGTAAGCACTCGTTGTCGTCATCCGCGGGGACTCTTGCGCAGGGAACCTTGCACCAACTGGCTGGGGTGTGGACCGAGCACTTGTTGGTATTTCTGGCCTTTGCAGCAGGGTCTGTAGTAGCGTTGCTGACAGGCGTGTGGTTTACCATGCTGTTGCTCTTTCACCGTGGCCTGGGTTGGGGTCTCACATTAGAGGCGATTCGTATCAGCGGCGACCGGATGGTTCTCTTCGTGCGCTTTCTGCTGGATTGCCGCCATCAGCTGGAGGTATAGCGTTGGCTTGAATTAGCTGGATTCACCAACTCATCCAATTTTTAGCCCGCCTCTTCTGACCCGTGCGGTAGCTGCTTGCGCACCTAAGGACATAAGTTTTTCCTCTGTCTCAGAAGAGTACTTCCTCTATTTTGCCCAATGCGTCCTCCACCATGTGTGAGCTTTAGCGGCTCTGGGATCAGACTTCACGTGTTCAGGCAGATGACAGAGACGTATTCCCGTGTGAAAATAATGGGCTTCTGTATTTTATTTAGACAGCAAACAGAAAGTACAACGTGCAAGGCATGCACAAAGACAAACAAAAACAAAAACGCCTGCTGACCGTCTGGGCTATAAACTAAAACAGAGGTCTGCTTACTGTCAGTCTGCAAGTTCCACCCTGCTGGTTCTTCCAGCAGGACTCACCCAAGGCTTGAGGTAGCCAGGGGTTGTAACCACCATAGTCAGCTTACCCTGCTGACTTTTATACTCCAGGTAACCCCGGAGTGGAGGTATGGGAAGTGAGCACCCACCCTGCTCTATGCTCAATCCAAATGAAAGGCCGACCAGGTAATCGGCATGAAGCCATACCTAACTTATTAGCATGTTAAACATATGTCGACAGGGTCCTAAACTGTCGGACACCTATGAAGTTTGGCTTTCTTTCACCCAAGTCTCCTTACTTGGGGGGCATGTGTTTTGGAATTGAAAGGTGACATGCCCACTGACCACTGGCCGGATGTACACTCATTTGTTACACCCTTCCTGCTGTTTGCCACTTACAATATATATATATTTTTAAATCTTATTTTGACTGATATATTTATATATGTTATATATATTATGTTATATATGTTTAATATATGTATTATATATGTATATTTATATAGATTGCCTATTATATATATATATGTATACTATAATATATATGTATATATATTTACTAGATATGTTTATATATTTATGTATATATATATTGTATTTTTTTTTTATATATATGTATATATATATGTATATATATATATGTATATGTATATTATATATATATATGTAGTATATATTTGTATTATAATGTATATATATATGTAATATATAATATATTTATATGTATATATATTGTTTTATATATATATATATATGTTATATTTTTATATGTATGTATTTTGTATATATATATGTGTATTAATTTTTTTTTTTAATTTAAAATATATATATATATATATAGTATATGTATATATATGTATATATATGTATATAGTATAGGTGTATATATATATGTATATATCTTATGTATATTTTTATGTTTATTTGTATATTTTATTTATATATATGTATTATGTGTGCTATATATATATATATATGTGTACATATATATATATGTGTATATATTATTCTATGTGTGTATATATAGATATATGTGTTTCACTTATCATATGTATGTTATAAATATATATATATATATGTATATATATATATATGTTGTATATATATATGTTTATATATGTGTATATATATTTATATATATATGTATATACATATGTATCATATATATTATTTAGGTTTATATAAATTTATGTATATTTGTGTATATGTGTTATATTGCTATATTATATGTATATTATGTATATGTTATATATATGTATATGTATATATATGTATATATATGTATATATATATATATGTATGTATATATGTGTATATATATGTGAGATTATATGTATGTATATTATAGTTATATATATGTATATATATATGTTGTGTATATCTGTTACTATTTGTGTATATGTGTATATATATATATATGTGTGTATATATATTGTATAGATATGTTATAGTATATATTTATATGTGTTATATGTATATATGTGCATATGTATTATATGTATATATATATTATATATATGTGTTATGTATATATGTGATATTTATTTATATTTATTATATATATGTATATATATGTTTATGTGTATATCAATGTATGTATATATATGTATATATATGTATATGTGTATATATATGTATGTATGATATATGTTTATATATATATGTATATGTAAATATATGATATATATATATATATATGTTATATTTGTATGTATGTATTTATATGTATCATAGTGTATGTACAGATTATTATATTATGTATATATAATTATATATATGTGTATATAATGTATATATGTGTTATATGTGTATATATATATATGTATATATATATGCATATATTATGTATATTATGTATATATGTATGTATAATATATATTGTATATATATGTATATGTAGATATATATGTGTATATGTATTATGTGCATATGTATATGTAGTATTATTATATGTATGTGTATATATATATATGTCATATATATGTATATATATATGTATATATATGGTGATATATTATATATGTATTTATATATGTGTATATATCGTGTTATATATGTATATATATATATATATTATATATGTAGTATATATATGTATATTTGTGTGTATATATATATGAATATAATATAGTTTATATCATGTATACATATTATATATATGTGTTCTATATGTATTTGTGTGTACTATATGTATATATCATTTATATGAGTATATGTATATATATGTATTTGTATGTATAGATTGTGTATATGTATACTGTAATATAATGTGTATATATGGATATATATAGATGTATATGTATATATATGTATATATATGTATGTATATATATATGTATATATATATATGTGTGTATATATGTATATATATGTGTATATGTATTTATGTATGTGTGTATATATGTATATGTATATGTATATATACTGTATTTTGTATGTATATGTTTATGATGTATATGTATATTATATATATATGTATATGTATATATGTAATGTGTATTATATGTAAATAATATATATATATAATATAGTATTTATTATATAATGTATATATATGTATATGTATATATATATATGTATAGGTGTATATATGTATGTGTATACTATCATTTGTATGTACATATTTTAATTTTTTTTTATAGTATATATATATATATATAATATATATATATAGATATATGCTGCATATATATAAAAAGACACATTTGCATGTTTTTCTTAATTTTCTGCAAAGTCAAAAGTTTACACACATTTCATTGGTATTTATTAACATTGCCCTTAAGCTGTATGACTTGGGGCAAATATTTTGGATATCCTTCCACAAACTTCTCATAAGTAGGGATTTTTTGACATTCCTCCTGACAGAACTGGTGTAACTGAGTCATGCTTGTAGGTTGCATTGCTCACATCTGCCTTTTCAGCCTTTTTCCAGCTCCTCTGTTGCTCCACTCTCAAGTTACAGACCATGCCCCCTGAACACCTTTAGCCCCAGGCTTTTATAGGCCTCCAGGGACCTTCCAAAAACCTGTCCTGGAACACGGGGAGTCTTGTTTCAACCGTACTAACTATGTAACTATGTAACTATATGAGTAGATACCCACCCGACACATTCTCTACTCCTGATAACAGCCGACTCAGAAATGGCTGAGACAGCCGCACTAGCTATAAACAGCTGCCAACCACTAACTGTGGTGCCGACAGATTTAAGTGGCTCCCTACCCCACCAAGGCCAGGTAACCTTGGTGCCGTGTTGCTTGCAAATCTCCTGTGTTACTTTGTATCTCCATTGCAACCTGCTGATGACTAGATATAGTTCTATAGGTTGCAATGGATATACAGAGAGACTGAAGGGATCACAGAAAGGCAAAGGAATAGAGGTCCTTTCGTTACATCACACGCTGATGACCGCTCCATTGTAAACAAAAAGTACTGAAATACTGAAGAGTTGGACCCGTGCATTCTAAAGTTAAGAGATGGTCTCATTTAGTTCATTGACATTTTTTTCAAGAAATGTTATGTTCATCTTGAAATTTCAAGCAAAAGCCAAATATCCCTGATTTTTTGTGAGTAGTGTATATGTTTGTATGTGTGTATATAAGTATATATATATAAAGAGAGAGAAAGATAACTATTGTGTAGATAGATTTCTACACTGTCTGACAAAAAACCATTGAGAGGCGAGATTTTCTCACCTTCTAAGCCACTCTCGCCTCTCACCCAGTCAACCAGTAAGTTCTACTCTGCACTGACGGGGCAAACACCCCAAAACAGCTGTGTGTAGATGAAATTTTCACATTGCAAGGCTCTTGTGAGCTACATGTGAATTGAGGAGAACTTCATCCAACAGATGGCGCTGTGGAGCTCTTCAGCTCTTTTCCCATCAGCCTTTTCTTTATGCAAAACAGCCAGTGAGTCTTAACAATTTTTTTTTTTTTTTTTTTTGTATTTATTTTTTTTTTTTTTTTTTTCTTTTTTAATAAAATCTCCCACCAACCAATTTTTGGGTGGCTCTCCCCAAGGAGAGTTCTTCCCCCATTCTAAGCCATTCTTATCCACCTCTCACCAGCCATCCAGTAAGTTTTACGCTGCACTTACGAGGGACAGATATCCCGAAACAGCTGTCTGTAGATGAACTTGACTGGTTTGGCTTAAGTTCTTTTAATTTTGGAAGGCTTTTGTGTGTTACATGTGAATTGAGGATAACTACATCCATTAGATGGCACTCTTCAGCTCTTTTCCCATAAGCCTTTACTTTATTCAAAACAGCCAGTGAGGTCAGAAAGGTGAATAATTCCTCACACCAACAAATTTCTTGGTGGATCTCCCCAAGGAGGGACATTCCCCCCTAAAAAAACATTGAAGCACCTAATCAAAAAATAAGTAAAAATCCTCAGGTCTTACACTAATTGGATACATTCTAGTGTAATAGGATCATATCCATGTGGCAGATGTTCTTATTTTGTATATTTATTAATTGTCAATCAAAATGGGTAATTTAGAGAGCACAATGTGTGTGCCCAAAATTGCATATAGGAAAAACAATACAACAACTAAGAATTAAAATTTCCAAACATAATTAATTGGTTCTAATAATACTGGTACTAACACCCCTATACCAAGACATATGAGACTTATATACCAGGGAGATGTTTAATGCCTTAAATTTTGGGGCAATCGTCATCTTGCCTTTGGGCCTAGAAGAGGTAACTTCAATAAAAGATTATTACCCAAAGAGGTATGGTGGGTTAACTATTTAGAAAGTCTGAGCCCATTGAATGAGGGCTTTACATGTTCTGCCTTGGTGTATATATATTTTTAAACCAACTGACATTTAAATGACCATAATTTAAAGCTGGATAAGTTAGTTACAAATACATTTCTTGTCTTAGGAATCCTTCTCATAATTATTTGAAATATCGCCACAAACTAGTATTGTAATCATATTAAAATCACAGAACTGAGATCATGTTATTTTCTATTTTGTTATGCTTATAAATCTGTGAATGTCTAATACTATCCTCATTAAGTATTTAAAAGTATCTTTATTAGATTACAATGTGTAGACTAGTATTAGTCAGAAAAATTTATATAATTTTTATTGTTAGTTTCTCCTCCATAATCTCATATACATATTACCATTTTTTCATATACACATAATAAAGGCATTCTTGTTTTTATTTTTAGTTCATAGGACAGTGTTAATAAAGCCCGCAAGCGTGTTACTTGAAAATTACCCATTTTATGTGATCATAGGAAGTTTGCATATGTAAGTAAATTCTTAGCTGCAGTTTATGTCTTGGACCTGTACCACACATGTGCAGTTGATATTTTTCGTGTTGTGGGCTATTTTTCCACTTACCATTAATCCTAAAGTTCTGCACACGCATTGGACTTGTACAGAGCATGCACAAGGGGCTCTTTGTGATTTGCAGTTATCTTTTGAGTGTTCTAAAACATCATTAATGATGAAGAGCTCTTTGACTTGTTCTTTACTTGTCAATAATATGACATTGTTTGTCCTTTCCTCTCTGGTGACTTCCCGCTGCTTGTGAAAGGTCGAGCCCTCTTGTAGGATTGCACATGCATGGACATAGCGATCCAATTTGTTAGTGGCCGATGATAGTGTCTTTGCAGTGTAGCATCAACTGATTTGTTATTAGATTTGTTATTATGCTCTCATATCTTAGATTTTGTGACACCTTTTTTTGTCGTGGAAGTTTTCTATTGACTTAAGACAAAACCCCCTCTATAATGTCATAAGCAACGCTATATAATGCTCTGCTTGGTGTTTGTAGCTGCATTTGCTCCATTACTGCTGGAAACAGCAGTACACTGCGAAACATGTGGAGGAGCAATCTTTAGCTTTTATAAGCAAGACAGATCAATGTATACTGAAAATATAGCAAGTTAAGCTGCAGTAAATATCTTTAATACCTACTACAATGGTGGTGCGATATATAGGATTTATAATGCAGTGAAAATTGGGTAATTGGTTATGTTTGTGTACACCATTTACTGTGTTCTATCTACTATCTTCTACTACTAGTATGTTGCATGCACTAGAGACACTTCATAAATGTACACGCTAGATGGTGGTCCTTCGGGGCCTTCCTCAAATACAGAATGAGTTTCTCCAATTCATAGAGCACAAACACAAATGTTATATACAAATTTGTGCAAATTTCTTTTATGGGTGGAGTTATACATTGGGCAAAATGTTTATGCATGCTCTCACAAAAAAGAACACATCCCTATTCTACCATTTAATTAAAAATTCTGATGGTAAAATAGTTTATCTTGCATTGAAAATTTTGAAAGCATTAGAAGCCTACTGCACAGGCCCCACTTGCTCTTTGTAATGCCTCAGAGACCAGACTAAGGATGCTTTCACACAGTGCATTTTTGACGCGTTTTTTTGTGCAGGAAGGAACAGCAATTAATGCTGCACATTGCTGCACAAAAAATCAAAAATCACGCCAAAAACGCATCAAAAACGCACCGTGTGAAAGCACCCTAACTAATCTCTATGCTTTTATTGTCAAAACTGCCCTCCCGAAGCTTCGTGAACAGTCTTGCAGCAATCAAAGAAATCTTCTCAATTGAGAAGCTTCTGCAGCTAATATGTTTCCTGCCATTTGGAAAGAGCCCAAGTCTAAAGGGATATACAACAAAGTTTTACATAGTTTTAATTGAAGATTTTCTTAATTCTATTAATACCGTTAATTCTATTAATAGATTTCTAAATGTGAATATTAAAGTGATCACAGAGAAGAGTTAAGACCTCTTGCTTCGTTATCGTACCATATCTCTTCCTAAGGGTGCTTTCACACGGTGCGTTTTTGATGCGTTTTTTGTACAGAAAGGCACAGCAATTAATGCTGTACATGACTGCACAAAAAAACGCATAAAAAATACACAAGAAACGCACCGTGGGAAAGCACCCTAATCCGCTCATGGGAACTTTAATACATTTTGATCTAGGGTTTGTTCCATAGAAAAGCAATAGACAATACATTTAAAACGTTTTCTATTTTTCACCATGCCCAGCTGTCTGATGTTAATTGGGTCTTTTTGGAAGCGACTCTTAAACATTTGGGCCTAGGACCGACATTGTTAGGTATAGTCTTTGTGTTATACAGATCACCTCAGGTACATGTCTCTATCTGCCACCTTTGACATTTGCAATAGTACATAGAAGGGTTACCCCCAATTCCATCACTTAAGCTTACTAGGCTTGTTGGTTAATAGCTGCCGACATCTTGTCTCAGTAGCATGTCTGCTACGTTTCGAGGGAAAATGCATTCTTGACAAAGAGGGTGTTTTGTCAAGCATGCATTTTCCCTTGAAACGTAGTCGACATGCTACTGAGACTAGATGTCGGCAGCTATTAACCAATAAGCTTATTAAGCTTAAGTGATGGAACTGAGGGTAACCCTTCTATGTACTATTGCAAATGTCAAAGGTGGCTTAAGTGCTGCAAGAAAAATCCCACTCTGATGAGACAGCAAGTAAGACTGTTCTAAATATTGTGGCAGACTGACCGTGTGCAGTTACAGGTCTCTGCCACTAGGTGGAATTCAGCAGGGTACCTGCTGCAAACGTGCCACCGAATGTCTGGGTTCGGTGGGGGAAGGAGACTTGCTGGTGTCAGTAACAATAAGTTACTGACACAGGTAGTTAGAATGGCTGCCTTGCAGCCAGGTATGGGTCTCCTTTCCCGGGACGGTCGTAGCGTTGGGTGGGAGGCCGTCCCCACGTTCCAGGCCAAGTTTTGGGCCAGACCCTGTAGGGCTATAAGAGGTCTCCTACTACAGGTGATCCGGGGGCGTGGTCTGCTACCAGAGTGTGGAGCAGCAAAGGAGCTGGAGACAGAGCCTCTGGCCCCCAGAGGCTTAGGAGAAGCCGGAGCCAGTGGATACTGGCAAGTGTATGCATTGGTGGTACTGGACGCTAGGTCCAGGCCACGGATAGAGAGGGACTAACGGGGTTAGTCAGTGGCCAGACGGCCTGAGGTTTTATTTATTTGTATTGTTTGTTTGTTTGCATGTGCCTCAATAAAACTGGCTGAGGCCAGTGTTAAACTGGAGCCCAGTGTCTGTGTGCCATTCCGCCTACAAAAGACAGCGATCCCTGAACTTAATGACCCCCGGCCGGGCCGAGATGGCGGCCGAAGGTATGTGAGTTGTCACAATATATATGCCATATCTGATGTTTGCCGTGTTTAACAAAGAATCATTTTAAGGAAATAAGAATAAATATTAATGTTTTAAGAAGATTTAAGAATATTCTTTGACAAATATATACTGGGTGGTGTTTTTTCACTTTCTGTATCTTCCATTCCTCACAGTCAGTGTGATTTGTGGTGGAGTTGGTGTAAGGAATAAGAAGACACTCCTGTGCCGATACAGGAATATCTAGAGGGACAGTGCCCATATGGGGCCTAGCGGCTGAGCAGACATAACAGTTTGTTTTATTATGCTGGTTAACTGTATACTTAACCCATTCCAGCCACAAGTTCTTATCCGAGAACCCAGTCTCTACCCTCATGGTGTCATCAGAGGTGGGATCAGCTATGGCTGTCATTCACTGGAAAGTCTGTATATGGGGCATAAGCGGGTTTGCAGGTGTGGGTACTGGGACTCCCAACCATTTCTCTGGGTCTGTATTCATATCTTTCAACTGGATTTTTCCTTGAAATCCCTGTGCCCCCCCTCGTATGTAGGCTCCTAGAACATATATGCCTCCATCAGTCTCCTGAGGGTTTTCAATGGTTAAGGTTAGGGGCATACTTTCACCTGGTATTCCCTGTACTTGACAGGCTCCAGTTTTTGTCAAACTCATCCTTGTCAGTAGGAGCTGTTTATCTTTCCTGTTCAAGGCAGTCTGTGGTCTGTATCCCCAGTCTTTCCCTGTGTTCCATCCCACTGCACCACAGTAGTAGCAAGAGGGTCCCCAGTATTCGTCAGTCACACACAAGTATATACACTGTGCAGCAGAAGATTGTTCATTGTAGATGTTACACTGTATGGGAACCTCGGGACAACATACTACATCACAAAAATCAAAGGAATATGTGGCCACATGAGCACTGGATGAGTTATACCAAAAAGTGACCATCCCTCTCTCCTTTGTAATGGCCACTGATGGGTTCAGACTAAGAGTTAGGACAAGATTACTACTCAGTGCTAGAAGGAGCAGCATCTGCTTTATCTCTGAAGGTTGGAGCGGTCTTACAGTGTGAAGCATGGATCCAGTTGGGCTTTCCTGCCACCTTGACAGATGTGGTCGTGGTCAGCAGGACTTGGTATGGCCCTTCAAATCTCGACTCCCGAGTTTTATGCACAAACTTCTTTACGTAGACCCAGTCTCCAGGCTGTAGCTTATGGTCAGCAATGTCTGAGTCTGGATCTGGAATGGAAGAGAAAATGTGTAAGAGACAACTCTTTAGCCAATGCAGTGACATATGTGGTCATAACATCAGTTTGTAGCTGCAACTGCTGGGGAAAATATGCACCTAGCCTTGGGGGCACTGTCTAACAGGATCTCATGGGGTGAGAAAGCTAACTGTCCCCAGGGTGTGTATCTAACACTAAACAAGGCTATGGGCAGGTTGTATGGCCAGGGCATGCCAGTTTCTCTTGTCGCTTTAAGCATCTGTGATTTCAGTGTCCCATTTAGCCTTTTCACCTTCCCCCTGCTCTGCGAACCGTACGGGGTGTGAAAAGCTAAAGTGCTTCCAAGGGCTGTCCAAATGTCATTCATCAGGCTGCTTGACAGATGTCCCGGTCCATGTGCCCATTACACTACAGCTGGATATTGTGCCCTGGACAAGCAGAGTCGCCTCCCTACTCCATATAGACTATTTTATTCATTTTTCTTGGCTCCCTTCTTTTTCCAGATCTCCTTTTCTTCCAGTGGAGCTTGTTCCTGCATCTTGGCCAGCAGTCACCTTGTGGGTTGAGTGTAAGTTTCCTCTTGCACCACTGGCAGCTGACTTGCTTCTCCTTTCTCACCTCTTGCGGCCTGCTTGGTCAGCTAGGTAATTTCCTCTTGCCTTTTCTGTATTTAGCTTCCCATGTGCCTTGATTTTCAGTATAGCCACTGTTCATGGCAGCAGCAGTGCATCCATCCACAAAAAGAACCGTATCTGGGTTGTCGAGCGGAGCCTCATGTACAGAAAGCAAATGAGAAGTTTCCATCTTCATGATTTTGAAGCAATCATGGCTCTCTTTATGTGCACTGGATTCTTGCTCTTCATCCTCATTCCCCCCTTGAGGAAGGGGAAGTAAGGTGGCTGGATGAAGAACAGCACATAAGAGTAACGTTATCCGGTAGGAGAGAACATTGAAGCATGAGATGCAAAGCTGATGTGAGATGTTTCGGTTGGGATTGATGGAGAATAACAGAAATATCATGTGGAACCAGAAGAACTAAAGAATGTTCAAGTACGACATCCGCCGTTTTTTTGTCTAACAAGGCTTGGGCTGCAAGAACAGTTCTCAGACAGGAGTTGTCTTTGTTTTAGGGACTGCTGGTAGGTTGCTCTCGATTCCTATAGCCACTTGGAGAACTATATTCATATCCAGAGACTTGTATTCCGGTCTCACCATTTTCAGTTGTTTCTTGATGGGTTCTCTTAGTCCTTCCATGAAGGCTGAGGTTAGCATACCTGTGTATGGTTTTTCAAAGGAAGAGAAACCTAAATCATTGAACATCTGAGAGAGACGTGCTTGAAACTTTTACACTGGTTCCTCTTTTTCTTGGGTGATGTCTGTGAGAGTTTGGGCCTAATCCGAGAGCATGTCCTTCGCCCATTCCTTCAGCCTCTCACAGAATGCCACACCTGAATCCGCAGTCAGGTCATCAAAGATGGAGGGGTGTAGACAGAGATTTCTCCATAATGGGCCAATAGGAATCTCCTGCCCTTACTTCACATTACCCCTTCAGGCCCCTCCACGTGGCCATATAGTTGTTGCAGATTTGCACCACTTTCCGGCAGAAAGGCATAGATTGCTTCTCTGGATCTGGCAGACTTTAAGATAGGTTAGATGCTTGCACAGGGTTAAATATGACATAATATGTTCGTGCTTTCGCACCGACTGCTGTAGATGCCATATGACTGGGACCTAGGAGGCTAGGAGGTGCTGTGCCTGTCGTTCTGGAGTCATCCGGTAAACCTTCCCTGCGTCCCCTTCCTGTCAGACCCATGGGAGTACTGCTGATGGGCTGTCCCTCCCACAGGTCTTGTGTGCTTAAATGTATATAATTTAAATGTATTTGTCATCATATAATGGTAATCGAAAGAGTTAACTCAGTGAAGACACGCCGATATAAGGTGTTAGTCTCCCAGAGCAAGTTATGGGCACAATGATTAAGACTATGCAATAGTCGAAACGCGTCGTGCAGTCTCTCGCACTGGTATTGCATCGCAACCTCCCTACCCTATACCATTATGTTTTAATGGAGTATTAATAAATTCTTATGTTTTAAAGAATAGCTGCAAGCCATCTAATTTTGCTATGCTCAGCAAGCTGGAGTATATTGTTCAAAGTTTGTTTCCCACAGGTCTTTAGCGTATTTCTGCAGGAAGTATCAGCTGTTCTTTTTTGTTCCTCCGTCAGAGGTTGTGTTTCTTCTCCTCCTATTGCTCCACCCAGTAAGTCCTCCTCTTCTCCCAGTACCACTTCTCCCAGGCTACTGCTTCCTGGTTTCCAAATATCTCCTGATGCTGTGTCCATTATAGGAAATAATGCTGTTGGGGCACTAACAATGGGCGCCGCCATCTTGGTCCCGGAAGTGGAAGTATTTACCCCGGAAAGGGCAGGAAATAACCCAGAAGGAAGTGGAAGTGACATCAGAAGTTCCTGGAAGTTAGGCAAGATGGTAGCAGTAGGCGTGTCTGGAGAAGTAGGCGTGACTGGAGGCGGAAGTGACATGAAAGGGGCAGCGATTGACACAAGTGATTTCAGTAGTGTTACTGCACTAGGGGCAGGAGCCATGGGCTGGGCTACAGGAGGCGAGGTATTGTTGTAGACAGTTGTGGAGGTGGGCAATGGCACCAAAGGTTCCAGTAGACTAGGCATACTGGGTGTAATGGGCGGAGCTGAAATGGTAAGCGGTGCTGAAGTAGTAAAAGCTTGTGATGCAGCTGGGCCGTCTTCGGGGGCGTGATGCTCCACAGTTACAACACCCCTTTCTCCACCCCTGATTTAACACATCACACCTCCAGGTCCAGGAGGTCAGCTCCCCAGCAATTGGGGGGCGGCGGCATTGCATTCTCCTTTGTCTCCTTTGTTCCAGAAGCTTCTCCTGGGCGATGGTACACATAGGCAGTTGAACCCCCAGTGCCCAGCCCATCCTCGCTCCGTCCGTCCTCATGAATCTGTATAGCTGTATTATACCAGGATTCAGCCATCAACAACAATCTGAGATCCTTCAATCTACCTCTCTTCTGTATTAACCCTTTCCTCCAATCTTCTGCCTGCAGTCTTCCACCCTCAGGCATCTCCATTAGTGTCTTCAAAGCTTTTACTTTCTTTGTCTGGATTTTCCCTTCTCGATCTTCAACTAGCTGTGTCGGGGATTTCCCAGTATTCACCGTAGATTGCTAGGCTCCCATTTCAAACTCTAGCCTGCAGCAATACTCTTTTATGCTGAAAACTCAAAGCTAAATTCCTTATTCCCTACAAAACCAATAGGTGGCGCTGTTCACTAACCTAACTCAGATGCAGCCAAACAACTCTAGCAATTGAACTCTTTTATCGCCAGTTATAATTTTTCAACCACAATTTTACTGAGCTAGCCACTAAGGCAGGACATACACAATCAGAAAACACATAATAGGGATTGCTCAGTTTTTAAGTTTGGACTGCAGCCCTTTTCCTCTCCCTCCTCTTTTTATTAGGAGTATGTTACTGCCACCACTGATACTAGACCAGCTTGTCCTTAGTTAGCACGACACGTAATCCCTATCACACAAACAAGACAGACACGTATCAAATATCACGGAATCACTGAATTTGGACTGCTGATTACCCTCTTTTTTACCAAGAGGACCACGGACCGATTTCACCGCCAGGAGAATTTTTTTCCTCACCCACAGAATGCATCTCTAAGAGACTGAATTTGTCTACTTTTTACCAAGTAGACCCCCGCCGGCTTGTTCACTGGGAGTATTGTCTCAGAGGAACCCCACAATTCTGTATACCCCAGCAGGACCAATCAACGAATCACACAATACTCAATACACATAACACAGAAAAACCCCACTAGGAAGCACTATTACAGGTTCGCAATAAAGCAGTGGCTGACCATATACCTGTCAGGTCAATCCAGATAATCGAGGTCACAGATGCGACCCAGATGCAACCACAAAGACAAGACTTTCCAAGTAAGAGAATTAAAACTCTTACCTTGGGAGTTGGCCAGCTCCTCCTTGTGTCTGTGGATAATCACACCTTAGTCTACATTGATATTCTTGATTTTATATACCACTGCTTCCTCACATGGGCGCACCAAGTGTTGTAGATGGAACCGCAAAGGGGCTCAACATCCTAGTGAGGGGTCAATTCAGTATATTGAATGACACGTGCCAGAGAGAAAGAAATCCCAGGCTGACATTTTTCAGTCAAATGAGTTCTCTAACTCCTTTATTACAAAACACAAGTTCTTATAGCTGGGTGTGGACAAAAATTCCATAGGCAACATGTGACATACATCCACCCTCTCTATTGGTTCACCTTATCTATAATAGATTTATTGCCACTCGTTTCTTTGTACAAACTTCTGAGAGTCCGCGCCATATTGGCTCTTAAAGTTGTCTTCTTGGCACAAAAAGGTGTGTCTGGACACAGGCGCCATCTTGTGATTGAAATAGACATTTCACCTAATACATTCCATAACACTAACACAATTAAAATCACCACAGGAAGCAAAAGGGGATAGAATTTTTTGAAATTTTCGAAACACGTTTCAAAATAGGATTAAAAATACGACTCTAATCAGATGTTTTTTTAAGCAGATTTTGGAGGCAGATTTTGAAGAGTAAGGGCGTAATCTATGAACAAGCCCCATTCGCTCTATTTTTAACCAGACACACTCCAATATCAGGCGCATTACAGAGCGACCACGGCACTTTGTAATGCGCCTGAGATCGGGGAAGGGGGGGGGTACGTGCTGGAGGCATCGCACTACAACCGTATGAAGCTACATATTTATAGCTTCAGTACAGCAAATCCAGGTGCATTACTGCTGGAACAGGTAGAGAACTTTAAAAGTGGTTTACCTGAGCCAGAATTGTAATTTTTGCGCTAGAATGTGACTGATTTATGACCCACAGTAGACCGGGTTCATAGATTCTGGCGCATTCTACACTACTATTGTGAGCAATAAAATTGGCATCTGGGTGCAGAAAATCATACATGTCGCCTTAAATATACTCTTCAAAAAACGCCTTGTGAACATACCTGAAACACACCAACAAAAATGTATATAAAAAGATTGTTATATCCAAAATCAAAATACTGATACTGATGCATCCGTTCACTCCTGCTGTTCCTGTTGCTATACTTGTCTGCTACCCACCTGGGACCTGTTGTCCTCCTACAGCTATTTACCTCTTACCATCATGTCCAGTGTGTGGTGTCCCTGTCCTGCACATCGACTGTCACCGTGGGTAGCCACGTCATGGGTTGAAACCTGAGGGTTCCCCGCAGCACCATCCAGCCTTGCAACAGGCTCCAGTGAAGGCAGAGGGCCCATTACATTCCACTTCCTAGCGTGGGTCTTCTATTCTATCTTGCCCGTGGTGATCACACAGTGGATCCACTCCTGCTAACCAACGATTAATGTGTCAGTGCCTACTGTCACCGCCGGATCGTTACATTCACCAGAGCCCACCGCAAAGCAGATTGGACTTGCTGCGGCGGGAATCCTACCAGGTCGCTACCCCTGACACGACTTGCTTGCAGAGGCAGCCTAGTTCCAGCATGGTACAAAATCGGAATTCAAACTCTTTGTCGGGGACAGGAGGCAAAGGGTACCGTACAAGGAAACACTTGCAAGACTCTGGGAACGCTTTCGAAGTAGTCACAATACTTTAAAGATCTGACAGGGAACTAAGGGAGGTGTCCCGGATATATATGGTCAGCGCCTGGCAATAACCAATTACCGGCACACAGGCCCTTTAAATTTCAATAAAGTAAGAGGAGCGCGCGCACCAGCCGGCAGAGTGCGAAAGAGCAGGAGCATGGCTAGGTAAGTTCCTGCTGGCAATACGAGCGCGCCCGCAGCACGGCAAGTAAACAGCGGCACCACTCGTCCCTGGCAGTGTACCGAGAGAGGGGACCACAATACACTTGCGGCCGTCTTACAATGGGTAAATCACAAAATTGTAATGCATAGTAAAAGGATAAGTAATCATACACATAGTAATATGGAGTACATACACAAACAATATTTTGCATATCGCATACAAACACAACCAATGATGTACCAAATTCCTACTAGCCTGCATCTCTTCTCCTGTAGAACCCAAAATTGTGCTTTATAGAGTTTGGAAAATCCTTATAATTCAGGGTTAACCAGGCGTGTTAAGGAAAACCCACTACATGTGCCAGCTCTGTATGAGCTAACATCACAAATCGGCAAAATGAAGCGTATAAAAAAGTTTAAAAAAAACTTATTTTATATTAGCCTTTTGGTCAGATGTACAGAATGCGCAATACAGAGTATTCAACATAGAACAAAGTTCATATGACCATGGGTGCCACAAAATATAAAAGTAGGACTACGCATTTCACGAGGCATCAACCACACTTCCTCTGTCTATTTATACCTGCCCACTAATTGAAAAAACTTTATTTTTTCCCAAATTTCAAAATTACATCAATACCTATAACCCGTTTATTATTCTGAAATCGTTTAAAATACTACTAAGGGAAATATCTAAATATAAAATATATTTACTCTAAACTCTGTAAATATAGATGATCGGGAAGATTTTCTTGGGTCCAAGTATTCTCCATATTCTCACTATCCTCCATTTAACATAGGGTTTAACGTCTATCATTTATTGTTCAACATGTGGCTATGCTTGTCATAGGTTTTACATAGCAGGTAACCGATTTATACTATTTCCTTTCAATATTTCTAAGTCATGAATCTAGGTGATTAGGCTAATCATATGCAAGTACTATATCTATACTATATAAGTACTATATATATGTTAAATGCGCCCTGTCCTGGGCTTTTTATGTATGTTTTATGTACTTGAACTTATCTTAAAGGGGTTGTCTTGTTTCAACATTTGGCAGCCGTTTATGTTGGTTGCCAAGCAGAGAGCTTGTGAAATGGAGTGGTGTGTTTCTCCTCACAACAGAGAGTATCTTCCATCTTTGCAGACACACCCTCAAAGTGTGCTCGTGATGATTCATTCTGTGTGAGCTGGGCGAAGGGAGAGGTTCTCAGCTGTCATTGGAAGTGAAAAGCTAAGTGTAACTTGATAGTGTAGATCTAAATTTCTCGATCTCTCGACAACATACTTTGAAACTAGAATGGACATTTGATATTCAGGACTCTGGGAAAGATGGGTGATTTTTTTTTCTGTCTCTCTCTCTCACACAGTGATATATCCTGCAGATTATTACACCTCTGACCTCTACAGATCTGCAGAACAAAACTATATGCTTTGTGTTTGTGTTTACATGGGACTGCAGATCTGTCCCTATTTGGTGCAATAGGGTGTTTTAGTTAGGTTCCTGGCGGGGTCGTCCTTATCAGGACGTTGTCCTTGCGTATTTCACCATTAGGTAGTTAGTGTATAGGGGTTATAGGGTCAGTTTTACTTTTGGCCATTATTTACCTCTATATTTTAGTAGCACAAGTGTCATTTTCTACTTTTGTATACATATATTTTATATTGATTATTAAAAGTTATATTTTATAGTTTACTCCAGTGAATCATAGGATGGACCATGCTGCACATAGGCAGCGGCCAACTGACTATGGAGGATTTCTCTATAGTATTTGAGTTTGTCCTCCCTCTCAGCAGCTGGAAAAAAGGCTCCCATTTTGGACCGGTTGCGAGGGTCCAATAGGGTGGAGAGCCAGAAGTCATCCCTCTGCCGGATGGTGACGATTCGGCTGTCACTAGCCAGGGAAATCAGCATGCTGCGGGCCATGTGCGCAATTCACTCTGAGGGACTCCCTACCTCCATCTCCACTGTATACTGCCACGGTGCTTGCGGGTCATCTACCTCCTCCAGCTGCTCCTGCTCCTCCTCTCTTGTCACCTTGGTAGAAAAACCGCTAATTTCACCAGACAATGCTTGTGCTCCAATGTCCTCCTCCTTCAGTTCAGTCCCCACCAGACTCATGTGGCCGCGAGATGTAGTCGCCACATCTCCAGTCCCCTGCCCAGACAGATTTTTCAGCATCTGTTCCAGGACATGAAGCAGTGGAATGACGTTATTCATTCCGTAATCCTGGCAACTGACAAATAACGTCGCCTCCTCAATGTCCTCAGCAAATGGCAGGTGTCACGCATGAGCTGCCACTGGCTGACATCAAAGTTACACAGGGGAGTACTCCTGTCCACCTGGATTATCAAAAAATCGTTAATGACCTTTCTCTGTTCATACAGTCGGTCCAACATGTGCAGGCTTGAATTACAACGGGTGGAAACATCGCATATCAGAGTGTGTTGGGGGAGGCCGTTCTGCCGCTACAACTCGTGGAGAGTGTGCTTGGCTTTGTAGGAATGGATGAAGTGCATGCACAGTTTCCCGGCCATTTTCAGAATGTTGTGAAGATCGGTGGAAGACTTCAGGAACCTTTTCACAACCAGATTGAACACGTGCGCCATGCAGGGCGCATGGGTCATCCCTCCTCGGTGCAAAACAGACACCATGTTCCTCCCATTGTCCGTCACCATGGTTCCGATTTGCAGTTGCCACGGAGAAAGCCACACATCGATTTCTTGATGCATGACACAGAGTAGTTCCTCCCCTGTGTGACTTCATTCGCCGAGGAAAGCCAGGTGTAGAACTGCATGACACCGCTGTGCCCTACACATGTGGTATGATGGAGCAGTACTTGTGGAGGCTGAGATGGAGGTGGTGGTGGAGGAGGAGGTGGACATTTTCGCAGGAGCAGCAGTTTGACAACGTGGAGGAGAAAGCGGCGTCTCCTGTCCAAGTTGTTGGTGTGGTTGGGCAGGAAGCACATTCACCCAGTGGGCAATAAAGGACATGTACTGGCCCGGACCCTAGTTACAGCTCCACACGTCCACGCTGCCGTGCACCTTGGAACAAACCAATAAGCTCAAGGACTGGCCCACTTTCTGTTCTACATATTTGTGAAGGGCTGGTACTGCCTTTTTGGAAAAGAAATTGCGGCTTGGAACTCTCCACCTCGGCTCTCTGAACGGTGCAGAGTTCACCATTTGCAAAGGGAGGGACTGCAGTACCAACAACTTGGACAGGAGCACGGTCAGCTTCTGCACCTTAGGATTGTTGGACGCATACTGTTGTCTCTTTGCAATCACCTCGTTGAACGACTGCTGGCGTTATGAGTAGCGAAGAACAGGAGCATCTGGACCGGGAGATGATGGCAAAGAGAAACATCTCCCTTCTGCAGAAGTGGTGGAGCCTTGACTGGCTGAAATGGCATGCCACTGGGCGCTGCTGCTGCTGTTGCGGCGGCAGGATGGACCACTACATCTGAGCCACGTTTCTCCCAGACCACCGGATGGTGACGCTGCATGTGTTGATGCAGGGCCGTGGTGCCATTGTTAGCTCCCTAGCCACGTTTCACTTTCTGCACACAGATTCTACATATACCCATATTTGGCTCCTCCGGTGTCTTAGCAAATATCAGCCACACCGCTGAGTATCTGATTTTTCCGCCAACGCTCCACACCGTTTGGCTCTCGACCTCGCACTGCTGCTACCCTGCTGACTCATGGCCACACTACCCACGTGCTAATGCGCAAGCTGATGCCCTCTTCTCCTGACGATGATGAAGCCCTTGATGAAGCACTTGATGAAGCCCAAGTGCGGTCGGCTACATCATCATCGATTATTGTTGGATTTTCACTGTTCTCCTCGTCAACGGTCTGGGTATGCAGAGGCTGACCCTCACAACATGACCTCCCATGCCACTCTCCACATCCATACTTTGCCGCCTACTGCAAGAAGCAGGGGATATCTGTCCCATTTCTTCGCTGCCAAGTAGCTGCTGACTGTGGTCAAATTGTTCATCCTCGCTGTATAGTGGCGTTGAGCCCAGACCACATAGTAGATCTCTGGCTGAGGGAACCGGACGGGACAGAGGTGGGTTGAGGACAGGTGAGGGCTGCTGACCCGCTTCCGGACCATGCCAACTAAGGGTTGTGTCTGACGTTCCCACCGACTCTTTGCTGGGGTTGTCAGATGTCATCTGGGAGGAAGTGGATGACCTAGTCAACCAATCAAGAACCCTTGGGTTGCTGGTCAACACACAGCCGCTAGATGACACCAGCAGTTCTGGCCTCACCGAGTGACCCCTGCTGCGATGTCCCTTTACTGTGCTGTGACCTATGCCTTCTCTAGGAATGTTTGTGCCACTGCCACTTGAATGTGAAAAGCCTGCCACCTCTCTGTCTGACATAATTTTGATCAAAAATTTACAGACTCTGTTTAATGAAGCACAAACAGGCTTAAATAACCCTTGGACATAAATTGCGCTACAGAAATCAGCAGCAAAAAATTAACTGGTATGTGGCGTGTTGAAACGGGGTGTATTTTACTGACTACAAAAGCACAAACATGCTTAATTAACCCTTGGATATAAATTATGCTACAGAAATCACCAGGAAAAATGTACTCGTCTTTGGCGTTTAAAAACACCGTTTATTTTACTGACTACAAAAGCACAAACTCGCCTAATTAAGCCTTGGATATAAATTATGCTACAGAAATCACCAGGAAAAATTTACTTGTCTTTGGCGTTTAAAAACGCTATATATTGTACTGACTACAAAAGCACAAACAGGCTTAAATAACTTTTGGATATAAATTGCGCTACAGAAATCAGCAGCAAAAAATTAACTGGTATGTGCCGTCAAAAACGCTGTGTATTTTACTGACTACAAAAGTACAAACACGCTTAATTAACCCTTGGGTATAAATTATGCTACAGAAATCACCAGGAAAAATTTACTTAATTTTTTTTTTTGGTGACAAGTTCGTTTTTCCCTCCTCGCCTTCTGAAAGCCATAACTTTTTTATTTTTCCACCTACATAGACACATGAGGGCTTTTATTTTGCGGGACAAGATGTACTTTCTAATGGTGTTATTCACTATACTATAGAATATACTGGGAAACCGCAAAAAAATTCATGGCCAAGTGGGACAAATTGTGAAAAGAAATGTATTTTCACCATGTTTGCGGGGGTTTTGCTTTTACGGCGTTCAATCTTCGGTAAATATAATATGTTATCTGTATTCTACAGGTTGTTATGCATCCGACAATACAAAACATGTAGGGTTTCCGTTCTGTTTTGGTACCGTAAAAAAATTCCAAACATTTTTTATTCTTGAAATTTGCGCCACGGCGTCATTTTGTTTGGCCAATAACTTTTTTGTACTAACACCTACGGATGTCAGTGAGGGGGAATTTTTTGCGGGCTGAAGTTTACTTTTTATCGCTAGCAGTTTGGAATGCATGCGACTTTTTTGATCATTTTTATTCAATTTTTTGAGTGACGTTTAATGACCAAAAAACGCAATTTTGGCGTTTGGAATTTTTTTTCTTCTACGGTGTTCAGCGTACGGGATAAATGATGTTATATTTTTATAGATCGGACTTTTTCGGACGCGGCAATACCAAATATGTGTAACTTTTTTATTATTTTAATGATTTTATTTGTAAAATGGGGAAAGGGGGGTGATTTGAACTTTTAATACTTTTTTTTTTGTACTTTAAAACTTTATTTTTTACTGTAACATTTAGTCCCCCTATGGTGCTTGACCACTAGGGGGCGCGATTGTTAATACAACCTAATGCATTGCATAGGCAATGCATTAGGGTGTACAAAGATGGCGGTTTCCCCACTTCCTGTTTGCGGACGGAAGTGGGGCAAACCGTCCAGTGTAAGTGACGGGAGCCTTCACAGTGCTCCACACCACCGTGTCCGGTCATCGGATCGGCGCAGCATAGCTGCGCTGATGCCGATGCCCGTAACGATTGGTGCGCGGCACCGATCGGCGTTCATTCAGACTCCGCGGCCACCTTTGCTGCGGTGTCTGATGGGTCAAACAGCGCCAGCGGTTGGGGCCACCCGCCAGCGCTGTTACTGCTAGGTGTTAGTGGCTATTAGCCGCTAACACCCGGCGGCTGTGCGGGGGGGTCGCGGAGCGATCCCCCTGCAAAGCCCCTTAACGGCCCTGGGACGTACTCATACGCCCAGGGTCGTTAAGGGGTTAAAAACACCATTTATTTTACTGACTACAAAAGCACAAACATGTTTAATTAACCCTTGGATATAAATTGCGCTACAGAAATCAGAAACAAAAAATTAAATGGTATGTGGCTTGTAAAAACGCCAATTCTTTTACTAAATATAAAAGCACAAACAGGCTTAGATAACCCTTGGATAAAAAATTGTGCTACAAAATTCAGCAGGAAAAAATTAACTGGTATGTGGTGTGTAAAAAAGCCGTTTATTTTACTGAATACGAAAGCACAAACAGGCTTAGACAACCCTTGGATATTCTATGTGCTCCAGAACTGACCAGCTGGCATTAAAATGTATATTTCTCACTGTGGAAACGACTCAAACTCTCATTACTGCTCTTATTCTTTCTCGTCTTGACTACTGCAACTCCTTGCTTATCGGTCTCCCTCTCTGCAAACTCTCCCCTCTCCAATCTGTCCAGAATGCAGCAGCCAGGCTTGTCTTTCTCTCCAGCCGCTATACTGATGCCTCTACCCTGTGTCAGTCACTGCACTGGTTGCCCATCCAGTACAGGATACAGTATAAACTCAGCACTCTCACCCATAAAGCTCTCCACAGTGCTGCACCCCCTACATCTCCTCCCTAGTCTCTGTCTACCGCCCTACCCGTGCTCTCCGCTCTGCTGATGATATCAGACTACATTCCTCAATCATCCGAACCTCCCATGCCCGCCTACAAGATTTCACACGTGCGGCACCAATTCTCTGGAATATGCTACCGCGGGCGATCAGGCACATTCACAACCCTCACAGTTTTAAGAGGGCCCTGAAAATACATCTTCTCGGTCTGGCCCACCAAGATCCCTAACTGCTATCACACACATCTGTCACTCCCTGCACTTGGGCACTCACAGGCACTTATCTGTATATAGATGTACTGTCAGGGTGGCAGGTTCATCCATTTTTCATGTAAACCACCCAATATTTATGAAACATGGCTGGACCATTGTAAACTTGGCACTTCTTACCGTATGTTTCACCCATACACCCTAATAGATTGTTACCTCTCATGAGCAGGGCCCTCACACCTTGTGTCTCATTTGTAAGTACTTTTAATGTGTAATGACTGTATGTTTACCCTTGAATTTGTAAAGTGCTGCGGAATATGTTGGCGCTATAGAAATACAGATTATTATTATTATTATTATTATTATTATTGGAGCAGAATTGGACCCACACTGGACTTGAAATACAATACCCCACAAACTGAATCAAAATTATAATGGAAGAGGAGCAGTCTCTGATAAAAGCAGTGACACCCCCCCCAAAAATCGCTGTTAAAAACAAATTTCTTTTGTGTGAGATCTATGTAGCAGCTGCAGCACGGCACAACGAGAGGAGTGTGAGGAGCTCATGGCATCCGGACTTATATAGTGCGGTGACGTCACAGAATCCCGCCGGTCTCTGATTGTTCTTCATCTCTACACATGTCATTGAGGGTGTTCCTTTCTTCCTCCCAGAGTTCTTTGCCCCATGTAACGCCATGTGCTTGCGGCCATTTTATCAATTAAAAACACGCTTTGTTCCCGCGAATTACCCCAAACTTCTATTCCACTTCGTTAGAATCAATTCACCCATCTCTAATTATTACGCTTCATAAATGCATCCAAACCCTTTTTGAACTCTGTTATTGAATTCTCCATGATAATTTCCTCTGTCAGAGAGTTCCACCGTTTCACTGCTCTAACAGTAAAGAATCCCTTTCTATGTTTATGTAGAAACTTTATTTCCTCAAGACTTAGAGGATGCCCCCTTGTTCTTAATACAGTCCTGGGTATAAATAAATCTTGAGAGAGATCTCTATATTGACCTTTAATATATTTAAACATATTTATTGTCCCCGCAAAGCCGTCTTTTCTGTAAACTAAATAACCCTAATCTTGCTAATCTTTGAGTATTGCAGTCCACCCTTTCCTTTTATTATTTTTGTTGCCCACCTTTGTACCTGTTCAGGCTCTGCAATGTCTTTCCTGTGCACGGGTTCCCAGAACTGTACACAATATTCCATGTGTGGTCTAACCAGTGACTTATTTAATGGGAGAATAATGTTCTCATCATGTGCATCTATGCCCCTTTTAATACACCCCATAATCCTATTTGCCTTGGCAGCTGCTGCCTGACACTGGCTGCTACAATTAAGTTTACTGTCCGCTAGGCTTTCCAAGTCCTTCTCCATGTCACTTTTACCCAGCATTGTTCCATTTAACATGTAATCATGTAATGCATTTTTCCTCCCTAGATGTTTAACCTTGAAGTTATCTGTGTTAAACCTCATCTGCTATTTCTCTGCCCAGGCCTCCAACTTATCCAGATCCCTTTGTAATAACACATTATCCTCTATTACGTTGATTACTTTACAGATCTTAGTATCATCTGCAAAGATTGATATTCTAATGTGCAATCCATGTGTAAGCTCATTAATGAAAATATTAAAGAGTATAGGGCCCAATACTGAGCTCTGTGGTACCCCACTTGTAACATGGAACCAGTCTGAATACGTACCATTAATTACCACCCTTTGTTCTCTGTCACTGAGCCAGTTGCATACCCACTTCCACACATGTTCCCCCAGTCCAAGCATTCTAATTTTACTTACCAACCTTTTATGTGGCACCGTATCGAATGCTTTAGAGAAATCTAGATGTATGAAAGCCAATGCTACACTCCGATCCAGTCTAGAACTAATTTCCTCATAGAAGCTGATGAGATAAGTTTGACAAGACCGATCCTTCATAAACCCTTGCTGGAACGGCGTTATACATCAACATTCAACTAATTATTTCTGTTACCTCCTTTAGACCATTTGGTTTTAAAGTGTTAAGACAGAATATTCAATACATCTCATGTTTTTTAGCAACTCTTCTCGATCTGTTCTACTTTCTGCTACAATTCGATATACTTTATATTTTTTATAGTGCTCCCCATGTTTTTCATTAAAATGTCGGGAGACACTATGCATTAAAATTCCCCTCTGGATATTAGGCCTGTGTTGGTTCCTCTAGAACCCCTTTTCTCTCCTGGAGAGGGCTCCTTCAGAAGTCCCTTCAGGAGCCCCCCTTTCAAGAGCTCTCACCTAGTAACCCAAGGCTGGATACTTTATACCATTTTTAGACCCCACCCATGTTGACATTATCTGCAGCAATGATACTCTGTATGGGTATGTTCACTTTGCGTAATTGCGGTGCTCATTTCGCCGCATATTTGCGCTTTAATATGGTCGAAATGCATGTCGCAATTGTACGCGGGGGAGAGAAGTGACAGGTCACTTCTTCGCGCTGTTTATGCGCTGCTGATAAAGAAAGTGAATGGCCCCCGGCCTGTCTCCCTCCCCCCCACAGTCCTTGGAAGTACGCGCTGAATAGCGCATACTTCTCAAACACACGGCGTACTGCGGCACGCACAATACGCCGTGTGAACATACCTTATCTCTACTGTGAACGGAAAACTGCTTTGCCCTCCCTTCAAATGTATTTATAGAACAATACCTACAAGGAGACCCGGTCAAACTATTTTGATCTTCCATCAAAAGTATTTATAAAATATATATACATACATTATATATATATATCTAAGGGTGTGTTCACACGGCTTATTCCTGGCTTCTAGTGGGGCATACTGTGCACTGCCCTATACACTGAGTGTTTTAGAATTATGCACTGGCCAGCGCATACTTCTAAAACGCTGTGTGCCATACCCATTCAGTATAATTTTTCCCAGCATGTAATCATAGCTCTCAAAGAGAGCTATGAATTACCTTATTTGCGGGCCATACTTCAGGCGTATAGCCTCACAATTCTACCCTGAAATACAGTACACAAAAATGCCATTTGAACATTCCTAAGGAGACACTGTATCTCTCCTGTGATCAGCAAACTACTTTGGTCTTCCCACACAAAATGTATTTATAAATACAAATTCCACAGAGTAGAGACATGCTAATGAGTTTGATTTACTCCCTAACATTTACTTTTAAATGGAAAAATCTGTTTTGGGCAATAAAGGCTTATCTGTACATCCTGATTAGTAATGCAAATAGCCTTTGATAATACCAATTGAAAATGATCCTAGAATTTATATCCAGACAAGTTAGCCATACTATTGATTTTCAATATATATTCAGCTATATAGTATAAGTAATTAATATGTATACAGGTTTTTAGATGCAAAAAAATAACAGGGTATTTTTTTTACAACAGCAACAAAAAAAGGAACACCAAACAGGAACAAAAAATATCTCCAGCAGGAGGTTGCACAGCATCCAGGTAATGTCCTTAACAAAACAAATGTGTGGCTTAACACAAGCTAGGTAGGAATAAAGTCCGCATACAACCATGGTGTCAGCCAAATCCAGGTACAGGGTAGCTAGACTGTGTCCCAGAGCTTCTCTCTCAGCTCCTTACTGCAGCACACTGTGGAGGGAAATGGCAAACAAGATCCTCAGGTTTACTCTCCTCACCTGAGGTCTAGGAACAGCAGGCTTTAAAGGCCTCCAGAGGTCTTAGGAAAAGCCCAGACCGGACTGTGGGGACAGCCTCCCACCCTCGTTACAGCTGTCCCAGAAAAAGAGCCCATTTAAGCTGCATGGCAGCTATACTTTCTACATACACATCAGTAACCTAGCATCACTGATTAAATTGCTCTTTTCCCCAACTGAGCTCCTGGACTCTGGTGGCACACGCACTACAGTTCTCCTGCTTTATTTCAGCTAGATGGAAACGCCGGGACGTACTTCCGGACTGGCCACCACTGACATCCCTGGAATTTTGGCACATATCTACCTTTCACCACTTTACATGCTGTTGCCTACATATCCCCCCGGTCGGCCCAAAGCCAGGGGACTGGGCACTTGAACCCATTAAACAGTGGACCCAAGACAGTGCATCTGCATTTATATCGTGTTTTCCTGCATTGTACTTTAGCACAAACTTAAAGTCCTGTAACGCTAGGAACCACCTTGTTATCCTGGTATTATTACTTTTATTTCTATACATCCACTGCAAGGGGCCATGGTTGGACACTAACCTGAACTTCCAATCCACCAGAAAGTACCACAAGGATTCTAGCACCCACTTTATGGCCAGACATTCCCTTTCTACAATAAAATGAGCTCTCTGCTAAAATATGTAATGGGGTGCTCTTCCCCGTTCACCTCCTGTGACATTAATGCCCCCAAACCATCTCTGAGGTATCCGTCTGAATAACAAATTCCCTGGAAAAGGGCTTTTTATAGGGCCTGAAATGACTTTTCCGCTTCCTCAGACCATTGAACCATAACCAACTTTTTCCCTTTTATTAGGTCCGTCAGTGGTGCAGCTATGGAGGCAAAATTTGGCACAAACCTGCAGTGCTCGCGACCAATCCCCTGGAATGCCCATTTTTTTGTCAGAGTTTGTGGCCAGTTCTGAATGGCCTCCACCTTGCTTATCTAAGGTCTTATTGTGCCCTATTCTACAATATACCCCAAATATCTCGCCTCTTCTAACCCAACAGCACATTTCTCTGGGTTAGCAGTAAACCCAGCTTTCCTGAGTGAATCTAGTACTGCTTGTACTTTACTCAAGTGGGATTCCCAGTCAGTACTAAACATGACAATATCGTCTAAATAAGTGTCTGGTATGGGGCCTTAAAACCCTATCCCTTGCTCTCTGGAATGTGGCTGGCTCCCTTTTAACCCAAAAGGCATCAGGGTGTATTGAAAGAGCCCATCTGGGGTGGAGAAGGCAGTTTTCTGCTTTGCCTCCTCTGACAGGGGATCTGCTAGTAACTTTTTATTAACTCCAGGGTGGTAATGTACCTGGCAGGTCCCAACTTTTCGATTAGCTCATCTATCCTGGGCATCGGGTAGGAATCCCACTTACAATTCGTTCAGGTAGCGGAAGTCATTACAGAACCACCAGGTCCCATTTGGCTTAGGCACCAGTACAATAGGGCTAAAGCACCCACTTTTAGACTCTTCAATTTCTCCTAGGGCTAACATGCGCCTCACCTCCTCAGAAACCGCCTGTCTATGAGCCTCTGGATTTTGGTATGGCTTAATTTGTATTTTCATCCCAGGCTCACTAATTATCTCATGCTGAACCACATCTGTAGTGCCTGGAAGGTCAGTGAAGATGTCCTTATTCCGCTGTAGCAATTTCACAGTTTCTGGTTTTTGAGGTTTGGACCAGGCATCACTTATATTAACCTTCTCAATCTCTTAGGGGGCTTCCACTTGGGTGGACAGTGCTAGGGATTCTCTGTCATGCCAAGGCTTAATTAAGTTTACATGGTAGAGTTGGATAGGTTTGCTTTTCCTAGGCTGATGGATCTTATAATTGACCTCTCCAACCCTCCACCACTTCATACGGACCTTGCCACTTTGCCAGGAACTTACTCCATACTTGTCAACTTTTGGAAGTGGCCTTCAGGGAGATTTTGAATTGCAGCTTGCCGCCTTGATGGTTTGAGTGGGCCACACCCCTTGTTTTACATGACATACCCTCTTTTCCACAAAGCCACACCCCCTTTCCACATCTGTGTAACTGCTTTGGAGGAAAGCTGATAAGGGATGTGTATCATTCAGCTTTACTGGACGTTGGATCTCCTAACTAGCATCCAAGCTTGGTGACACAACATCAATCAGCTTTCCTACAGACCCAAGCTACAATGTGGTCCCTATGCACCAAGTGATGTTAGGGCAGCATCTCATGTTGCTTTACCGTGGCACCACCACTACTTAAAGAGCAACCCACAGCCAGTAAAAAAGTACTCAGATGTATAAAGTGGTTTAGCTGCCATATAGCCTTAGGCTAAAACCGACCAAACATTGTGAACTTATGACTATGTTTGGCCCCTTTTCAGCCATATATGCTGAACTAGTGTATATAGTGCGCGACACGTTTTTCGGCATGGTTTTTGCTCTGGCTATTAATTTGTATGGGTGGAAATCTGGTCAAAAACCTCTTCTGAAG
Organism: Phyllomedusa bahiana; assembly: GCA_025379985.1. Classification (NCBI taxonomy): domain Eukaryota; kingdom Metazoa; phylum Chordata; class Amphibia; order Anura; family Hylidae; genus Phyllomedusa; species Phyllomedusa bahiana. The sequence goes on along the minus strand of JAODAL010019552.1, from coordinate 11,160 downwards.
AAGCATGTTTCAGGTGAGGTTTTGATGCTGTTTTGGGCACTGAAAAATCCACGTCCAAACAGCGTCCAAATAAGCCGTGTGAACATACCCTAATAAGCATGCCCAAGAGTGTTTTCTAAAAGTTTCCAGTAGTGTTGAGCGAACGGTTCGAGAAGAGTTTGGTCCGAGCTGAACCAAGCTTTTCACTGTATGTTCGATAAAAATTCGCGTTTGAGACAAGCACTCGACATGCCATTTTTACTTTCACTTTTAGCTGCTTCCTTCAGTTTTGGCAGCCAACCAATCAGTGTATATAGTGCGCGGCATGTTTTTCTGCATGGTTTTTGCTCTGGCAATAAATTTTTGTGGGTGGAAACCTCGTGTAAAAAAAAAAGCAGTGTAAAAAAAAAGTCACCACAGAGTGTTTAGAGAACTCATTGGCTGCTAAAATCACATGACTGTCTTATGTGTATGTCACTGAATTTCCTGTTGAACGCCATTTCAACTTTACTCTCTGTACTGAACACACTGCTGTCTCTGTGTGCTTGTTTGCCAACAGGCAGGCACACCATTTTTTAGCGATCTTACACAGGAAAATCTGCTTGTTAGATTAGTCGAGTGGGGGGGGGGGGGGTGTGGGGACAGCCAGCTTAGGGAGTCATACACATCATTAGTTAGGGAGTTTTGTATAGCTTTTGTATAGTGTATAGACATCATTAACAGATATTCCATAGAAAGAAATCTATTTGTAATACTATTTGCTTGTAGTAAATGTTTGGGATTCAAGAAGACTTCTGTCGCACTGTTCCTGCCAGGGTTCTTCCATAAGACAGTGTTAACAGATATTCCATAGAAAGAAATCTATGTGTAATACTGTTTGCTAGTAGCAAATTTTTGGGATTCAAGAAGACTTCTGTGTCGCACTGTTGCTGCCAGGGTTTCTCCATAAGACAGCATTAATAGATATTCCATAGAAAGAAATCTATTTGTAATACTGTTTGCTAGCAGCAAATTTTTAGGATTCCAGAAAAGTTCTGTTTTGCAGTGTAGCTGCCAGGGTTCTTCCTTAAGACAGTGTTAACAGATATTCCATAGAAAGAAATCTATTTGTAATACTGTTTGCTTGTAGCAAATTTTTGGGATTCAAGAAGAGTTCTGTGTCGCAGCGTTTGGAGTAGAGTTCTCCGATAAGAGACCGTGAACAAATCTTTACCTTTTTAATATTTATCTTTTTGAACATGGAGCGAACTAGAGGTGCTAAGCGAGCAAGGAGGGGAGTAGGGCATGGAGCTACAGGTATTAGACAAGGCACTCCTTCCAGTGCTCTGGACAACACACAAGCGAGCACATCGTCAGTTGCAGGACCGTCAGGCCTGTTATCGCTTGGTCGGTTCCCTGTGCGTCTCATTTCTGAAGAGCGTCGCCAATCTGTTCTTCAGTGGTTCACACACCCTGCATCCAGCGGATTTACCTCCTCTTCCTCTCAGTTACGGCCACAAATGTTGTCATCATCATCCTCAGACCAACCTGAAGCACTGGCCAAATGTCATCCAATATACAGACCGCTCCAGATAATCCATATTCTGAAGACCTTTTTGATGACACAATGCAATTGGGGTCAGAAGGCATTTTAAAATATCAAGAGGCCAAAGAGGATGATTTTCTCTGCTGTGACGCCACACCGCTGATGCCCTCAGAGGAGGAGAAGGAAGCTAGTCTGTCGGCAGAAATATGAAGCTGTCAGCGGTACCTCGCTGTGCCTGTGGCTTCTAGCATGCAACTTGAGGATGTAGACTGTCAGGAAGAGGAAGTCACCTGTGGTGATGATGATGATGACATTGCAGATCCAACGTGGTCTTTTCAGCAGCAGCTGGCGAGCGCATCATCAGTGGAGGAGGAAGAGGATGGTGTAGTGTCAATGCGGATCCGGCCTGAGAAAGGGAGAGAGTGGTCGCACAAGTCCGCTAACATTACTCTGCCAGCCATGGTCAGTGTTAGCAGCAGGAACACCGCTACTAGGTTTTCACCGTCGAAGAGGTCCAGGACCTGTGAAGTCTGGGCCTTTTTCAGTCAAGCCTCAGATTCGCTGAGTGACGTCATATGTCGGGTTTGTTTTCAATGCGTCAGTCGAGGCAAAAAACTAAAGAGTTTAAGCACCACCAGCATGAACAGGCACATGTATGTAAAGCATGAATTGCTATGGAAGCGTCACTTGGATAAAAAAGGCCACACTGGTCCTGGGCTTACAACCATTGTGACCTGTTATGTCTCCTCCTCCGCCACTTCCAAGCCCAAGCAGTCCTCTGCTGCTGATGTGCCGGAGCAGCATGAGCAAGCACCGTCCTCAGGCCCAGACACTGTCAGCCGATTCCCACCACCAGTATCACAGTCTACACCTTCCCCCTTCCACGAGTCTGCACGTACAGCGGCCAGACCGGCAGCCAACCTTCTGTGTACCATGCTGTTGGCCTTGGAAATGTTGCCTTTCCGCCTGGTGGACACAGATGGTTTCCACCACATCATGGCCCTGGCATGCCCCCAATATCAGATGCCAAGCAAGCATTTCTTTGCCAGAAAAGCTGTCCCTGCCCTGGCCAGCCACGTTGCAGAAAAGATCTCCAGTGATTGGCTGCATCTGTGTCCACCAAAGTCCATCTCACTACAGACACATTGACAAGTAAGCATGGTCAAGGGCGTTACATCTCACTGACTGCTCACTGGGTGAGTTTGGTGGATGACAGTGCCTCGACCGACTCTCTTCCACACTGCAGGGATGGTGCAGAGTCCAGATCCTCAACCTCCATGGGTAGCTTCAGGTTCCAAGAGAAACCAGTCTGTTCTGAAATTAATCTGTCTTGGAGACCATCAACACACAGGTCAAGAGCTGTGGATGGCTCTGCGCACTCAGACCGACCAATGGCTGGGTGCAAAGAACCTGGTGCCAGGCAAGTGGTGTGCGACAATGGGAGAAATGTCCTTGCCGCCGTTAGGATTGGTAGACTTACGCACATCCCTTGCTTGGCACACGTCATGAACCTGGTTGTGCAGAAACTTCTCAAGCGCTACCTGGGTATGGACTATCTGCTGAGTAAGGCTCGAGGTCTTAGCTCACACTTATGGCATTCGCACCCTGCTTCTGCACAACTGGCAGCGTTGCAGCGTCATCTGAGCCTCCCCGTCAACCGTCTGATTGTTGACGTGGCAACACGCTGGAATTCCATCCTCCACATGCTCCAGGGGTGGACACCACCTGTGCCAAATACCCTTCGGTGGTAAGAGGATGGCACAGATTTCAGGAGGAGGAGGAACAGGAGGAAGGTCTGGTTAGTTCCCCTCGACCCCGAGGCTTAGGTGATCCCGGCAGCGTCTCACACATGAGTGCTTGGATGCTACATTACCTGCAACATGATCCACGCATCAAGGCAATCAAAATGAACAGTGATTACTGGGTGGCCACCCTTCTTGATCCATGTTACAAATCAAAAGTGAGCAATTTCCTTCCACCCACACAAACTGACAGTAGAATGCAGGAATTTGAGACAGTGCTCACTGACAAACTCGATAAACATTCTAATGTCACAGTGGAACAATGTCAGCAACGTGAGAACAGTAGATTGGCAAGTAGCCGCGGCAGCAGGCAATGTGGCAGAAGCGTACTGGTTGACATTTTTCACTCATTTTTTTTACCACCTCACCTATACCTGTAAGGCATGGCAGCATTCAGACACACAGAGACCGCCTTAAAAGCATGGTCCATGACTACCTGCGGCTCAACACCGATATTTTTGGACTTGGTCTGGACCCGTTCAACTTCTGGGAGTCCAAAATGGATGAATGGCCTGAGCTTGCTCTACATTCCATACAAATTTTATCCTGCCCGGCAGCCAGCATTGTCTTAGAATGCACCTTCAGCACAGCTGGCAGGGTGATAACTGACAAACGTATCCGTCTTTCCCCTAAGAATGTGGATTGTTTGACATTTACCAAATGATTCAAGCGTGGATCTCTGACGATTTTGTTGCCCCGGTTGCCGGTATCACCAAATAGTCACTAGTGACAGGAGTACTGCCCGTACTACCGTATTGGCTCCCCTGGTGGTAGCAGCTTGTTAGATTAGTTGGGAGGGGGGTGCCGAAAAGTTCATTTCTGCTGTTTTGTGGGTACAGTTATTGCAGAAGACACCATTAGCAAATCTGCTATACAAAGTAATCGCTTTCAAATACTGGCTGCTTACTGCAAATTTTATTAATTGTCCAATAGGTATTTTCTGCTGTTTTGGGGGCCCAGCTACTGCTGAAGACACTTAGCAAATTTCCTTCTAGGCAGAAAGCTTATTTCAAATCCTAATTTTGTCTTAAAAATTTTATTTAGTGTCCAAAAGTAGATTTTTGCTGTTTTTGGGATCCAGCTACTGTAGAAGACACTGTTAGCAAATGTCCTTCTAGGAAGAAATTATTTAAAATCCTAATTTCGTTTTGAAAATGTTGAGTGTCTGAAAGTTGATTTTCGCCATTTTTTGGGTCCAACTACTGCTGAAGACACCGTTAGCAATTGTCCTTCTAGGAAGAAATCTTATTTCAAATCCTAATTTTGTCCCCTAATTTTGGCCTCCATTGGAATGTCCTTGCTGCCACCACATATATGACATGTTCTTGGGCCCTGGTGCTAAAGGTGATAGGGGGCTCCTGCCAGTTACCATGTTCCATTTCCAATGCCGGTGTCTTCTTTTGTGTGAAAGAGGCCCCGTAGCAGCTGCTAGCGCTGCACCTCCTATAGCTATGCCTCTCCTCATCTTTTCAGTTAACCATTGAAAGGAATTAATTATTTTAGCCTCTGACTTTTTTTTATGTGACTGTTAGAGCAAAATTGTCTTCACTAAGTTGTTCCACTTATCCATTTTACTCTTATGGAAGGTAATTGCAGCTTCTCCTCTCTTGTGTGAGTATAAAAATTAACCTGAACATCATCTCCCATTGACTCTAAAGGGATTTGAAATTCAAGTTCGACTCGAACCTTGAAACAAACATATCAAAATTCAGGGTTCGATTCGAACTCGAACGTTTTAGGGTTCGCTCATCTCTAGTTACCAGTACTTGATATGGACGGTACAAATAAAATACCTGCACTGGCCCCCTGACAGTAAAGCCATTCCTGCCAATGGTTTACCAGATTGGTGGCAAACCTATATTAGCAGGATATTTACCAACTCTTCAGGGAGCCCAGGAGGACTACCGCTTTACAGGGAGTCTCCCTGACGATCAGGGAGAGTTGGTAAGTATGACTTACTCAAGTGTGGGAACAAGTACCAGTACACAATCACCAGGGTTAAACCATCTGTCCCTAGCTGCCCTATTCTAGACTCCGGTCTATCAGTAGCCTCCTGCTGCCCGGCTTGCGCGTCCCTGTTCCTTAGGGCGCGTGCGCTGTCTCTGTGGATTTTAAAGGGCCAGCGCACCGATAATTGGCTAATTAATGGGCGCTGCCTTTATATTACCTGGACTTTTCCGCCCACTCCCCGCCGGATCTTTAGTACCTTTGCCTATAGAGAAAGAGTTCCCTGAAGTCTTGTCCTGATCTTCTGTGTACCGTACCGTTTGCCTCCGTCTCCTGACCACGAACCTCTGCCGCCTGCCCTGACCTTTCCTGCCTGTCCTCGACCACGAACCTTGCCGCCTGTCCTGACCTTTCCTGCCTGTCCTCGACCACGAACCTTGCCGCCTGTCCTGACCTTACCGCCTGTCAACTGACTACGAGCCTGCCTTACGATTCTGTACCACGCTATACCTCGGCTGCCACCGCAAGCACGTCACATCAGGGGTAGCGACCTGGTAGACTAGCAGCAAGTCCATCCCGCTTTGCGGCGGGCTGTGGTGAATACCGGGACCTATTTAGGCTCCGCTCCCTGGCGTGGCTTACACCATCGCTTGCGGTGGTCCAGTGGATCCACTTCTGCGACCGGGACCGTGACACTTGCTATTTATGTTATGTTTATCATGATCACTCTCAACTTGTTTGTCATTAATAAATAAAACCCTCTAAGGCTATGTTCACACAGCAGTAATTGTGGGACATATTTCGCCCCACAATTACGCCGTGTGTATGGGGGCGGAGGGGCTGGCAGTCCGCCGGCCCCATAGACATGCATTATTCTCGACACGTATACGCCGTGAATAATTGACATGTCACTTCTCTCCCTGCTCGCTGTATTGTGTGAGCAGGGAGAGGAGACGTAATCCATAGTTCTCTATGAGAAATGTGGATTACCGTAATGACTGGGACGTATTTTAGCCCGTAATTCGCGCAGTATGGCGCAAATTATGGGCTGAATTACGTCCCAGAATAAGCCGTGTGAACATAGCCTAACTGCAAGGGGTCGTTTACATGGCACAGGACAAATACCGGTCGGTTTATCCGAGCGGTATTTGAACTGTTTTCGTGCCGTGCACACGGCCGCAGGGGGAGGGCTTTTCTCTGCTAATCACGGGGAAAAGCCATCCCCCTTCACATACACATGTTCTTCTGCCGCCTGAAAACTGGATGGAAGAATGAACATGTTCTATGTTTTTCAGACCACCGGCTAGAAAACCCATAGAGGCCTGTGTTAAACGTTTTCACCCGGTTTGCAGACTATTTTCAAAACCAGGTGAAAACCTGTGCCTTGGGGACAAGGCCTAACCGTACTCATATAACTCTCTTTAATATGTTTTATCTAGATTCTGGTATGTGTGATTTATCAAATAAAATATTTTTAAATAAGGGGGAAAAAAGTTGTGGCTCATGTAAGGTGGTGATGAAAACAACTAAAAACATTGCTCTGTCATTCAGATAACAACTGTCTCTGGCAGCATGGAGTTAAATAGATGTAAAAATATAGAGAACATTCTAAAATAAATTCAGTCTCAAATTATTTAATTTTAAATCACAAATGTAAATTTTGTTCTTTTTAGCATGTGAGACAGAAGCATCAAAAGTGTGTCAGAAGTGTTTAGAGGACCATTTGCAACCTTTCAAAAACAATATAGAAGACTTCCTAAATAAAGGTAAGACATTTTCTGCAGTAATCATAATATTGTTAAATTCAAAGTCATTCAAAATTATGAATGCTTTCTACACATAAAACATGACATTCCGACTGCCAGGAGGTAAGTATCACTTTTTATTGTTCAAAGTCAGCAGCAGCACAAATTTGAACTAAAAATATTGATAAAAAAAAATAAAACTTTAACCTGGATGACCACTTGAATAAAAAATATTCTATGAGCAGGATCAAGCGTAACAATCTGAATTTTGGTAATGTGTGGCACTCTGGTGCTAAGAGTAAGTAAATCCTCTTTAACATCACTAACATCAAATCTGTGTTATAAATATGGTTTTTTTTTTGGAACTCCAAAGTGAGGATTTTAGAGAAAATATTATCCTATAATGCAATATGTACCAAACATTACTACCTTTGTTAAATTGTGGAGTAAGGACAGGAATGCACAGTGCATCTGCCATTGGCCGGACAAGCTTGCCCACGTCACAGCGTGCCTATTGGTGGATACATCGGAAGTTGGACTATTGGCCACCCCATGACCACCCCCACATCGTGTATCTTCCCTTTAAGGTTTTCATTTAACCCCTTCCTAACATTGGACATACCCATAGCTATTGTGCTGAAAGTTGTTCCCACAAATGAAGGTGTTCCCACAAAGTGCACATATTTAGTATTGCAGCGTGCTTAATAACCTAGCTGTTAAATCTGTCATGTTATTTAACTTACACAATGAACAGTGTAAAAAAAATTGAAATATTGCGAAATTTTGTTTATTCCGCAGCACATTGTTTTACACGGTAGCAACAACATCAAAAACAATATCACCATAATCGTTTTGACCCACAGAGTTAAACTAACATGTCACGTATACTGCACCGTAAATGCTGTTAAACTTAAAAATAAAGAAATCTACTAGGATTGCACTTTTTTCTTTACCCTACCTCCCCAAAAATTTAAAGGTGAAATAAAAAGTGTTGTTCTCCCAAAATAGTAAGAATGAAAACATCAACTCATCCCACAAAAACAAGCCCCTACACAGCTCCATTAAAGCTCTGGCGATGCAAAAACATGTTTTTTTTTATTTAAAAGTGTTTTTATTTTGTGAAAGCAGTAAGACGTAGAAAAATATATAAAGTATATAGCAGAAGGTTAATATGTAATTTTTACCGCACTGTGACCACAGTAAAAAAGTAAAAAACACTACCATGTTTGCTGTATTTTGTTCATCCTGCCTCCCAAAAACCTTGATAAAAAGCTATCAAAGTGTCATATGAACCCCATAATGGTGCCAGTGAAAACCGCAACACATCCCACAAAAAAAAAAACATGTCTTTTACAGGAAAATAAAAACGTTATGGCTGTCAGACTATGTTGATATAAAAACACAATTTTTTTCAAACCCATTTCTATTGTGAAAAAGTAAAAAAACTACATAAAATTATCATTGTGATTGTACTGACCCACATTGTAAAGTTATCATGTCATTTATACCACACAGTGAACGTCCAAAAACAGTGGTGCAACTGCGTTTTTTTTCCTCCATTTTCACGGCCCAATGCTAAAAACAAACTGTGTAAAAATAATGCCACTGTACAGTAGACATATGGTAGATGATAGTTGTAAACTATTTTGTATGGTATCTGTCTTATGCAAAGAAATTTTTAAATTTTTACAACATTTTGATATTTTTCACAAATAAACAAGGATTTAATGGACCAAAATTAATTATTAACCTAAAACACAATGTGTTATGAAAAAAACTTCTCTAAATCACATGGATAGGTAAAAGTATCAATACATAAAGTGACACAGGTTTTCAAAAATAGGGCTCTGTCAGGAAGGTCAAAACTGGCTGTGGCAGTAAGGGGTTAAAATTATGTAACTTTGCAAAATACTATTTTATCTATAAAACATAATGTCACGTCAGAGGAGGTGCAGTGGGTCCTGACTGCCACCCAGCCCACTGTCCCTGCCTACTTGGCGTGCTGCCCTAGATGGCAGACCCCAACTGGACGACAGTCCCTACTCTACTACGTGCAGGGCCGTCAGGGAAACGGGAAGTCAGCAGTCTGGGTCGATAACGCTGCAGGTACGCCAAAGCCACAAATCAGAAACCAGGAGAATAACGGGAAACAAGCCAAGGGTCAAAACCAGGAGGTAACGCAGTACAGAATCAGCAGACAGAAACGTAGTCGAGGAGCAAGCCGGGGTCTAGAAAACAGGTGTCAAGCAACACAGAAAACTGGGGAAACGCAAGGGGAAACCTTTCACAGGCAAGGCAGACACAAACAGGCAGGTTTAAATGAGGCACCTGGACACCTCCCCAGCAGCTGATTGGTGCGGCATCCGGGCCCTCCTATTTGCCAGTGCGACACACCCTCTGACCTGATTAGAAGCCCAGCTGTCAATCCTATGCTCCTCAGCAAGCTTTCCCTGGGTGTGTCAAACTGGATAGAGGGTTTAAACCCCCCTACAGCGCCTTGTTTCTCCATGGCAGAAACATGCGCCGGGACAGTACTCCCCCTTTTAGGAGGGGCCACTAGACCCTTCCCTGGCTTGGGTTTGTCCGGATGGGAGTCGTGGAATTCCCTGATCAGAGACTCGGAATGGACGAATCTGGCCGGAACCCACGACCTTTCCTCCGGACCATAACCCTTCCAGTGCACAAGGTACTGTAGAGATTTCTGCACTCTACGGGAGTCCAAGATGCGAGCGACCTTGTATTCCAATTCGTCCTCCACGTTAACAGGAGGAGGGGGTTTTGAAGGCGAAGTCATAGAAGGTATATAACTCTTTAATAATGACCGATGAAAAACATTATGAACCCGGAGGCAAGGCGGAAAACTTCAGACGATATGCCACCAGGTTAAAATACTTCTTGCACAACATAATGGCCCACAAATCGTGGAGCTAGTTTACCAGAAGGCACCTTTAGGCGGAGATTTCGGGTGGACAACCAAACCTTATCTCCCACAGAAAAACCACTGGAGCAGAGACGCCTCTTGTCACCCTTTCTCTTTTGGATGCTCTGGTTGTTGACCAAGTTCTTCTGAACTTGGGCCCAGACTGTGCACAGATCGTTAACGATAACATCCCCCCCCATTGTGATCAGAAGTAGCACTGGTTTAAAAATGATGTCCCTTTGGGGGAAAACCATAATTGCAGAAAAAAATGGCGAAACACCAGAAAGAAACTTTTATCTTGATTATTAATCGCGAATTCCACTAAAGGTAAGTATTTAACCCAATCTTTCTTGCTGAAACAGACACAAAAGAGCGAAGCTTTTGCGTAACTGTTTGGTTCACCCTCTCCGTCTGCCCATTAGTTTCAGGATGGAAGGCCGAGGAGAAGGATAGGGTAATACCCAGAGCCTTACAGAGGGACCTCCAGAAACCAGAAACAAATTGGACCCCTCTGTCCGAAACAATATTATCGGGTAACCCATGCAGTTTCACATGTGTTTGATTTAAAAGTCAGCAAGCTTTTTTGGAGGGCGGCAAACCTCTTTAATGGAAACCAAATGACACATTTTACTAAAGCGATCAAATACCACCCAAATGACTGTTTTACCCTCAGGGTAGGCAATCGGTCATAAAATCCATGGAAATAGGGTCCATGGATGTCGGGTATGGGAAGGGGGCAAAGTTCCCCAGGGAGGGCGAGTTTGGGAACCTTTGCCCGAGCACAAATGTCACACGCTGCCACGTAGGCCTCCACATCACGATACAATGACGGCCACCAGTAATTGCGTGAGATTAGCCTCTTTGTGCCAGATACTCCTCCGGGATATCCAGATAGTACAGAATCATGTAATTCCTTTAATAATTGTAGCTGAAACTGAGTAGGGACAAAGACTCTAGAAGCAGGACAATTAGCAGGTCTCATGTCCTGGTGTGTCTTAATTTCAGTGGCTAAATTGGGAGACATGGCTGAGACCATCGTCTCCTTGGGTAAAATGCGTACCGGATCTTCCCGAGGTGAGTGGCTGGCACAAAAACTTCTAGATAACATGTCCACTTTAACATTTTTAGATCCAGGTCTGTAGGTGACGACAAAGTTAAAGCGAGTAAAGAACAATGCCCAACGTGCCTGACTAGGGTTCAACCTTTTAGCATTCTATAAAAGGTAAGGTTTTTGATCGTTAG